>JANIJG010026300.1:5911-17934 GCA_024611175.1 Megaceryle torquata | reverse complement strand
TAAAAAATAATATTAAAATAAAAAAATAAATTAGTCATAATAAAAATCTTCTGTCCTACAGTTACATCATTAATCATTCTATCATTTCTTTTATTGTTTCAGAGACAGCATATACTGCTTTTTACAGCTATTTTCACCCTTGAAGTAGTCTTTTACAAAGGTAATTGTAAATATTCAGTGAATTAATGGAATTAATAAATCTTCTGAAAACAACAACAACAAACCACCAAAAAAGCTCTTTTATTTGAAGCTCTTGCCACACATTCTTCTCCATTTCTGTTTCTCTCTCACACCAAATCACACTGAGATAGGTATTCTGAGGTGACGATAAAAACGCTTTTCACACACACCAATGCCAGTAACAGCGGTTGGAGATTTTTTTCCTTAGCATTGCAAAACCTATTTTCAGGCCTGTACACAATTCCTTACAACTGGTATTTAGGCTCATCCCATAAACTTGGCATGATTTGTATGATTACACAGTCAGGATGCAATCATTTTAACTCCATCCTTTGCCTTGAAGTCAATGCAAGTACATTGGCTTCCAGAGATTTTGCAACACCTTCCAAAGCAGGCTGTAGCCCCAGCTATTACTGTTTCTGCTCTTACCCTGTTTAGGTAGCAGCTACTCTGGCACATTCATTGTATTTTTTATCCTCCCTGTGGTGCTCAGGGACATGGTTTACTGGTGACCTGGCAGTGCTGGGTTAATTGTTGGATTTGATGATCTTGAAGGTCTCTTCCAGCCAGAACACAATGCTATGATTCATTGCACCTTTCCAGTGATCAGAGATTGGTTTCTTTTCCTCTTACACTTGGCATAATAATTATATATTTATTTATAAGATAATATTTAAGCACTGTGACACAGGTGGCATAAATGAAAATATAGCACAAAGATGCCAGTTTAGTGCTAGGCCATTCCAACTCAACCTGATGTATGTTTACAGCACAGCACACACCTAATAGCAGTACATCTGACCAACCCCACTAGACAGTGGATTTTAAGGTCCTGCCACCAGACTGACATGAACATAGTTTCCACTCTGCAAGTGAGACTACAAAGCCCCTAACCTCAGCCTTCTCCTCTTTGGGTAGTGAGACTCTGCATGGAAAACAAGCCAGCTAGCAGGACGTTACTCCCACCTGGGCCGTGCTGTCAGCACAAGCTGTCAGCACTGACAGGATCAATCCAAAGTGAACAGTTTTTTGTTAAACTGCTATATCAACACATGAAGGCATTCATCTACTGAACAACACCAGTTTTCAGAATTGTTCCCTTTTCCCCTTACTAGAAATTATGACATTTATTAGTACTGCAATATTATACATATAAATGTTATTCTTGGATAGCACTGTACTAAGCAGTGTGCAAATACTAAGACAGCCCCTGTCCCTGAAGCTTGCAACTTAAATAATCTGATACAGTTATCCAATTCACATTGCACTGACAACTTGAGTTTTCCATTAATATACGTCAATTCAGTGAACTACTGTTGTGAAAACCCATAGGAATTTTGCCAGTACAGTTTCTTTAACACAGACCAAGGCTTAAAAAGAATTATTGGATATGGCTCTGTCTTAGAGAAAAATAATTGCAAGCAGATTTATGTTCTGTTTTCTAATTCAGGAATGTTCTTGTTTGATCAGCCTGCAAGCTCTGAACTAATGTAATATCACTGGTTTTGGAAGCATGAGTGCAGGTGATAACACACAACAACACTTGCACAGTTGAAAGATTAAGAATGAAAGTCACATATCACAGCCCTAACTCTAAATTCACTCTTAGTGAGCACTGCACATCTCGTAACACATACACAACCCACTGATAAGGATGGAGGGAAGACAAGAACAAAAAAAACCCCAAAATCTTTAAGAAAACAAATCACAATGCATCCCTTCACATTCAGTTAACTCAGCATTGATATAGTATCTAGAAAATGTACTGGAAAAGCTGGTGATGGGACCTTTACACTCACTGGGCTTTGGTCTGCAGCATAACACAAAGTTACGTCTCTCAGTAACTGCTGTTAAAATTTGCAGGTTTAAATATAAAATATTTCCTTAGGGATTGTGGGCTTGTGCATGTAACTGAGGTGTACTGAAATCAACAATGTAGGAGATCCATTGAATAAAAAAATCTTTACCAGTAGTGAAGATTTCTCTGGTGAGCAGTACTTCTCAGCTATATGCCCAAACAGAAATTCTATGTGTAGGCTGGCCACTAGTGTGATGTCTCTGCAATACTTACTATCAATCTGCTGCAAATCACTTATGATCTCAAGAACAGCTGATGCAAAAACTATAGCTGATTTTTAACTTTTCAAAGCAAAAAACTACCCAAGCAAAAAACAAAACAAAACAAACAAAACAAACAAACAAATAAACAAACAAAAACTGTATTGAGACAAGAGATTAAAAGGGGTAGAAGCATAGAAAAGGAAAATAACATAAAATATTTTAAAAGAACCTTCTGATATTTTCCTCTATTTAACTACTTCTTTAAACAGTGCAATTCCTCCTACACTGTCTTCTGTAATTGACCTCACAGACTTGAATTTTTAGGACTAAACTGTAAATTGCAAACAAAAGGAATTCTTTAATGTCTAAGGTCGGACTTCAGTCAGCTATCGCCCATTTATTAGCACTGAAGTGATAACCATGATCCAACTTGTCACTGTTGCCTGATATCCAGATCTAAAAGCAAAAGAAAAATGGTAGCAAAGCCTAAATCCCTATTTCAGGGCATATTTTTATATCTTATGATACTGGGGCAACAAATTGTATTTTGAAATGATAAGAAATTAATTTCTGCCTTGGTATTATCATATTTTCTAAGGACTGCTTTTAAGGTATTGTGGCAAATAGTTTTGACTCTTTTTGAAGCAAAATATTCTGAATACTTTAAGGATTGATTAAAATGGGGAGGAAGATGAAGTACTGCATTTAAAAATGCAAGGACTAGAGGATGTATCTTTGGATCCAGTAATGAAATAATTCTTAAAAAAAAAAATCCATGAATTGCTCTCTTATCTGAAAAATTCTGGAGTGTGTACAACCATTCTTGCTGAAAAAAAGAAAGATCATTCCCTGAATTATGTTTTATGGATTCAAGTTTAATTGAAAAAAAAAAAAAAATCTCGGTTTGTCCTTGAAAGCAGATGAGTAGTGCTTTGTACCCACATTCTCAGCAGCCTTATGCATTTAGAGAAATAGTTTTTCACTTTGCTCGCCATTTCTGTGAGACCTTCAAACTGTTCCTGAGCTTTTCATATTCTATTCTCAGAGACCTGTTGTATTTACTAAATCCTTTGTAAATAAAAGGGAATTTAACCTAAAAAAAAGTTTTTCTGCTCTACTTAGGTGACCGTGAAAAACAGATATATGATCTTTTTAAAGTAAGCAAGGAGAGCTTTTTGTGCTTGTTTTTAAACTTTTTTCTTTTACACTCTCATCCTCCAAGATGGGTGTATTGGGTCTGACTGAGCTGGAGTGATTGGCATCAGCTTGTCCTCCAAGCAACCGCTACATGTTTGGAGCGCTGCTTCCCAAAGAGGGGGCAGACAGGGCCTGCTGATGGGAAGTAGAGATTAAATCTTTGTTTTCTTTTGCTTCCTTGTGCAGCATTCCTTTGCTTTTCATTAACCTCTTTTGTCTTAGCCCATGAGTTTCATCTTATTTTCTTCCCCCTCATCCAGCTGAGAGGAGGGAGGGAGAGTTACAGTGTGGCTTGGTGGGCACCTGACATCCAGCCAAACTCAAACCACTACACTGGGTCTGATATTTTTTGACTAGAGAAACACTGATCTATCTTAGCTTGATAAAATTTTGTGAAGGGGTGACTACATCAACTGAGTTACTGCACCAGTAACAGTTACTTTCCATAGCTATAAAGCTAATTCTATAAATCCAAACAAACTGAAAAACATGTTCTTCCATTCCCGAAACTCTTTTGCTGAGAATACATAAACAGCATTGCTCTAAATGGAGGGGAAATATGAATTTAAAAGAATAGAGATCAGACTTTACATGCATTAGAATAAGTGCTTCTGCTTCCTCCACTGAATGTTCATAAACTGTTTTGTCTTTAAGCAGATGAAAAACCCACCATCTAGCTCCTAGATACACCTAGCAGATCCATTTTTTTTTGGATCAATTGTTCTTTTTTGGATCTGTGTTACATATGTCAGACATCCACCAGAATATTTCTGTGATGGACTCCCCTGTTGCACTCATTGTTTAATAAAACAATATATCTGAAGTCTATTGGTAAAGTCAGCAATGAAAATGCAACCTGTTACATTGATTTTACTTATTAATTGCTTTGAGATGTAAATATTACAAAAAGAGTAACCTAACACTCACAGTTAATCTACTCATTCTGCAAAATCAGGAATTAAGACTAAGAGGCAGACAATCACTCATTCATAGTACAAATTCAAAACAAGATGATGATGGAGCATCTTTGATCAACATATTGTTGAGAATTTCATAGTTTATGTTTACCACCACTGGAGAAACCCGACAGCAAGTAGCACATTTTAGCTTCTGTGTGCCAAGAGAAGGTAAAGAACTGCAATCAACAGCCAGCACTGTCAATACACTGCCAATACACAATCATTATTTGCTCTGTTAATGGTCATTAGACATATTAGCTAGAAAAATAAAAATGATATGTCACTGCTTCTGAGGCTGTGGCACTAAAGGCAAGTTTAAAGTTAAATACCCAAACTATGTTTATTTTCTTTTTCTTTTCTTTTTTTTTTTTTTTTTTTTTTTAACTACTAGCAAGAATCTTCACAACAGCACTGCAGAGACTGCTAACAGCAATTTCCAGTGGAATGTGGCCTTGGGTTTATACCTGCAGTGTATAACCTTGGATAAGATCCTCAGGCCAACCAAGGAAGATAAACACACACTGCAAGGAAATTAGATAGACAAGAAACATATTCTTCCTGCATGAATTACAAATTAAATTCTCAGTGCATCCACCTGCTTGTACCAAATGAATCCTTACTGGCAGCTTTGTGAAGGCATTACATTTCCAAGAATTATGACAGATATCTATTAATTTCTAGAAAACAAGAACGAGCAGAGAACAGAAAAGGATTTCACCTTCACACAAAGGTGAGGGTGTGTGTGTGTGTTTTGTTTGTTTGATTGTTTCTGTTTTGGTTAAAGCAATGAAAGAATATAGAACAGAAGCTGAAAAATGCTGACTAAACAAACCACTCAATCTGAGCTGACTTCATTGCCAGAAGTCAGAGAGAGGTACAAACAGAACCAAAAATGGTGCCAAAAATGTGTCCTCTGGGGAAGCAGAAAATCCACTTCTGTTTTCAGTTTTGCTGATGCAAGTTCACAGTAATTCCAGCCATGTGATATGACCTGGTCTATACAACAGTGCAATGTGGGCACACATGGCTCATGTTGCCCTGATACATGGGCATGCTACAGCCATGTGCGCATGCAGAAAGCAAAGTTCTGTCTCTGCACAGGAAAAACACACAAACAGATAAACTAGAACAACTACCTTCTACATAACCTAGAAAAGTAGTGCACTTCTTACAGCAGAGACAGGTCTTCTCCAGAAAAGCAAAGCAAGTTTGTCAGGCTTTTCAATGACATAATGCTACACATATTAATGTTTTTCTTTCAGAAACCAAGTATTTCTATTTGAACAGCTATAGCAACTGATGACCATGCACAGAGCTATTTCAGTAACATGATCAGTATGGGAGACTGCAAAAAAATAAGTTGCTTACAGGGCTCATAATTCATATATGAAAGTAGCATATTCGTAAGTGCCTCAGAGATGCTATAAACACAAACGTCTATTGAGACAGACCTAATAAAAAATTTTGATTTTTATTCTAAAGCCCACGTATGACAGACAGCAATATACTGATGTTGGCAATGAAAAGGCAGATATTAAAGCCTATGTAATATGTGTTCCTCTCAAAACAGACATAAAAACCTAGGAAATAAAAAAGCAAGAGTTTCTGTGCTTTCCCCACCATATCCTCCCAAACTCCCTTGGCCAGACTACTCTGCAGGCGTAGCAACCCATTTACACTCCACTGTCTGTCCACCATCATCAGCTGTACCACATTCTGCCCTCATGGATGAATTTAAAACTGTAATCCTGGAAAATATCTCGGTCACCAACCTGAAGAGTCATTTGCTATAATTAGCATTCTAGGAGCAAACAATATAGCTATTAAGACACCGAGAAAGACCCATGTCCTGCCTTAGTTCAGTGTGATCAGTCAGATGACCACTAAAGCAGTGAAGTCTTTACTCAGATGGTCAACTCACTCATAATCTGTCTCTGCAGGGTCTTCCTTAGAGATGGGTAATGATCTTTCATGTTACCTTCCTTGTTATGAAATGTGGTGCTTCCCAATCTCTCTTTCTATTCCCAGGACATCCTTCAATAAGAACTATCTGACTCTGAACACAATAACAGTCTCAAGATCAGGCTGTCATTCAGCAGCAACAGTTTTTGCTGAGCATACAAAACTTCAAAGTAATGACACTGCCTACTGCAACTTGCCCCATCACCGGAGACATGGAATAGCATAAGAATGTTTTGTCTCTATTATGAAATTTTAATAATTTAACCTATTAGATCTTACCACCATCATATTGTTCCAATTTGGATGGCCAGGTAGCTGACTTAGTACACTGAAGAAATGCCAAAACCACTAGTGCAAAGCTTTATGTAAAACTACTGTGTAACATAAATTAAAAGGCATGGTGCTAGGCAACCATTTAACACCATCAAATTTCATTCATGTAAATCCCTTCACACCAGACTGCTGCCTAATTCCTAATTTCTGCTAACTATATCAAAATTAATTAAGGTTTCATGTATAGTGTCAAGTAATAAATACTTCTAATGATAACATTCATTTTCAGGATCATTTTGTGTACATAAAATTGTCTATTCCAACAAATAAAGATTCCCTCTAGTTAAGAAAAACAAACAAACAAACAAAACCCCAACCAACCAAAAAGAAAGAACCAAACCACAAAACAAACAAACAAACAAACAAAAACCCCACAAACGCAAAACCAACCAACCAATCAACCAAAATACAAAACCACAAATTAAGAGCAGATGAAAGAATTTTTTAAAAAAAAATCCTTTGAGACAGTGTTGTCTTCACTCTCCCTGACTGGAAAATAGGTGAGGCAGTCTTTCTTGCTTTTACTTATAGTATTACTTAAACATTGTATATTCTTTTCCTGATGCCTTTGTACTAGCTTATGTTTCACAAACATGTATCATCAGATAGTTATTATTTTTCAGTAATTATCACTGTGAGAAGCTCGAGATTTATAAGCTTATTTTGAATGTGCATCTATGAAAAAGTTAGTAACTCAATGACTATTTAATGCTAATTTAAAATAATAATAACAATAATACAGATTATTAACTGGTTATATGTAAAACAGTGACAGCAATTAATGTTGGAAGTTATTCAGAACCACTTCACAAGCGTCTATTTGGGAAATGCCTGAGAAGACACTCAGGAATTCCTAAGCAGTAATTCTGTTGAAAGAAAACTGGTGGGAACAGAGGTGAAGAATGTGAGACAAAGAGGATAGGCTTTGCAGAAGTCAGTTACATCTGAAATAAGAACATGCTTATCAAAATACAGCTATTAAACATTGAGTTACTATCTAGAGTGCTCCATCTGCTCATACCATGGGGAATATTTCAAAGTATAATGTCACTGTTAACAAGGCATTTTCAGAACATTCTTACATGATTGGTCTTGCCATAACATGAGGAAACAGAATTGACACAAAGCATCTACTGTAACAAACTCCATTCCAATTGAATTTAACCACAAAAACTACAATGATATCTACAGTCAGTTTATAAGAGCAGTTATATGTAAAGAGTTACTAACTCCAGGATCTAAAAGGTGTCCCAGGCATTAAGTTTTTCATGGATAAGCATCCTACTTGTCTCCTTAGAGTTAACCTATATCATATTCCTAAGCAATCCTATCCAATCAGAAGCTATTATTTTATTTATTTATTTATTTATTTATTAAAACTATGTTGGTATAATTCAGTTTCAAGATATCAGCAAAGACAGGCATTTATTCTTTACCCACAGTGAAGTCTTTGGGATGGGTAGGTAAGAAAACTAACTGAAATTAATGAAAATTTGTCTCTCAAATACATTTTTCCTGATTTTTCAGTAAAGGAAAACCAGTTACAGTACTGTAATTGTTCTGCTTGTTTCCTTTTTTTTTTTTGATCTTGTCAAGTCCTCAATAATATTTTGCATTTCTTTTTTTTTTTTTCTTTTTTCTTTTTTTTTTTAACAGCAGTGTAACACTTGAAAAAAGCCTAACTTTTTCCATTGGAATTTTACATGGTTATATTATCTACCTCATCCTCAATAAATTTAACTTACGAAACAAATAAAATAAAGTTGATATCAATGCAGAATATCTACAATTACCCTTAAAGATATTTTATGCTATCTGTCCACTGTTTTATAGCAAACATACAAACATACCTAAAGCTGTATCAAAAATAGCAATGCTACTACAAACAGCAGGGCACAAACCTCTCTGCAAGAAGTCCTTCAGAATAAAAGGCAAAGCATTCCTGGCAATCTGTGGCACACAATACAACCAACATTCAAAATACCAAGGACCTGGATATCCATTCCATTAAATATTTAGGTCCCCATAATCCAGAACTGAAGAGACAAAATGAGAGAGAAAAACAGAAAGACATACAGAAAAAACCACAAACAAACAAAACAACCTTACCTTTCACAAGCTCGGACAGTCCATGCAGCAATTATCCATAATGAGATACTAAAAACCAACAGTACAGTTCCTGGACATATTGTCATTAGAGTCTTCATAACAAAACGGGTATTGAAGTTTATCTTATTTAATGCTCCAATGCTTCTAGATGAGGCATCAGTGAAAAGTTTGCTATGCAAAAGCATAACTCTGGCAATAAGATACAGTCTTAAGAACATTGGTATAGATAAAATAATATCCACATCAGCTGTTGTTGTGGATGGAGTGTAAGAAAAGGCGAGCCGGGCTGTCCATGTGAATGTATAGTTCCCAGGTATGGGATGTATAGCACACACCAATATTTCCAAGCAGATAAAGAAAATACGTTCATAAGTCATGGCTATTCTCCAGTCATCTGCTCCATTGTCCACCATGAACAACTGAAATAATAAAATATAAGGTTAACTTTAGTACATCATTAACAAATTTTGTTACAATTCCATTTTAAAATACCATAGTTCTCAGAGCTGCTAATGACCAGTAAAAAGAAAATAAATATGCCATCTCAGAAAATGACATTACTACATCACTATGCAGTGAAACATAACTCTGGTTAAGACAGAAATAATTTTTTTCATGCACCATTTAAAAAACTATACATGAAAATGAATTTTCACATATTATTTACTAAGAATTCCTCATAATTTCTTTGTCATTTCTGATTGAACAAAACTCTGGACCAATTAAGCGCTGCCACTTCAAAATCAATTGCTTACTCTAAGTTCAAAAAATTGAAAAAAATTTAAGAAAGTGTTCCCAGAATGGATGTCTATATTACAAATTGAAAACACTTCCTAAAACATAATGCTAAGTCTGTCCGAGAGCATAACTATGCTTAAGCCAAGGTGATATTGTAGAACTATGCAAGCTTTCCTCAATCTTCAGGCATCAATACAGATCAATGTAGGATGCAAAACTACATGAGAAGCTGCACAAAGACTCAAAATTTATCTCATGGTAAAAGTCTGAAAAGCAAGGGCAAGCAAATATCAGAGTCACTGATGCAGGCAGGTGATGTCTACTAGTAGCTGAAAATTAAATTCCCATGCTGGTTCTTGCCCACTCAAGGCCTTCAGCTGGCCACCCAGGAACAAAGGTACTGAAACATTTTCCACTGTTTAGTAAATGATGTTCCCGATGATGGACTAGATAAATACTTAAACAGTATTTGTCACTAGTAGAGAGTAGCAGTATGCAAGAAGTTGCAAAAAGGCAACTTTTCAGAAAGGAACATAACCCATTATGACAAAGAAGATAAAATCTGAGTGACAAAAGACCTTCTCATCACTTCAACTATAGCCTGAATCTAAAGAAGGCTGTTCAGTAAATAAGTAAGAGGAAATTTTGCAGGACTTTAAAAATTAGATTATTCAAAAATAAAGGGTGAGAAGGAAAAGTAGAGCAAGAATATGTTCCTTAATGTAAGAAGAGTATTTTCAGCATGTAACATACCATATACACAAACAAAAAAACAATTACTCATCTACATTGCTCTTTGCCACTTTCCATTTTTCAAGACTTTAAAAATACAAGCCTGATCAATCTGTACATATTTTTTAGAGATTGAAAACACACTCTATATTGTCCTCCTAATACATTCAGTTTATTTTTCAGAAAATTGCTCATCATTTGTTTAGAAAAACGATAATCATTAATTAACTTTATTGAACTGATACTAAAAGAAGTAAGTTAACCATAGTTAAGAAACAAATCCTAGTAAATTTCTGTATTTCACAGAATCACAGAATGTTAGGGGTTGGAAGGGACCACCAAAGATCATAGAGTCCAACCCCCCTGCCAGAGCAGGACCAAAACTAGAGCAGATCACTCAGAAATGCATCCAGACAGGTCCTGAAAGTCTCCAGAGAAGGAGATTCCACAATCTCTCTGGGGAGTCTGTTTCAGTGCTCTTTAACTCTTACCATAAAGAAATTCTTCCTCATGTTGAGGTAGAACTTCCTGTGCTCGAGCTTGAATCCATTGCCACTCATCCTAACACAATGCACCAGTGAAAAGAGGTTGTCCCTGCCTTCTTGATGCCCAGCCTTTATGTATTTATACCCATTAATTAGATCCTGTCTCAGTCTTCTCCTCTGCAGACTAAAAAGCCCCATGTCTCTCAGCCTTTCCTTGTAAGGTAGATTTTCCAGCCCCTTAATCATTTGTAGCCCTCCATTAGACTTTCTCAAGTAGATCTCTGCCCCTCTTAAACTGTGGAGCCCAGATGTGGATGCAACACTCCGGGTGAGGTCTCAGTAGGGCAGAGTAGAGGAGGAGGAGAACCTCCCTTGACCTGCTGGACAAACTCTTCTTAATGCACCCCAGGATACCACTGGCCTTCTTGGCCACAAGGGCACATTGATGTCCTTTGAATAACTTGTTGTCATCAGGACTCCAGGGTCCTTCTCCACAGAGTTACCCTCTAGCAGATTGCCTATTTGTGGGCCTGTTTTTCATCCTTTTATATTCTTTCCCTGACTCTCACTGGTTTTGATACAGGGCTCGGCGGGACGGACAGAGGAGGTGTCTGTGTGAAGAGGTCAGGCAGGGGCTGCTCTGCAGTGGACCCCCTGGAGGACATAAACGAGCTAATCTGTGAATCTAGTGGTGCTTCTGTGAAAGTATATTTAAGAAAGGGCAAAATGCTGCCCAGGCTGTGAGCTGTGAGGGGAAAAAAGTGTGAGAAACAACCCTGGAAATGCTACGGTCAGAGAAGAGGTGTCAGGAAGTGCTGCAGGCACTGGGTCAGATTTCCTGACAGCCACTGGAGAGGTCTATGGTGAAGGAAGCATTTCCCTGAAGCTCATGGGGAGGACCACACTGGAGCAGATACCTATTCTGTAGCCCATGGACAAGCCCACGCCAGAGCAAGGTGGATCTTTCCTGAAGGAAATGCCACCTGCAGAGAGCCCATGGCAAAGCAGATTATTCTTACAGGTACTAATATCCATGAAGGACCCATGCTGGAAAAGGTTTACCTTGAAGGGCTGCAGACCATGGAGGGGACCCTCACTGGAGCAGGGCTCCTCCTCAGTGTGAGGAGAAAGGAGTGGCCAAGAGGAACTGTCATGAACAGACTCTAATTTCCCATATCCCCTGTGCCACTCATATGGAAGAACATAGAGGAATTTGGAATAAAGGAGAGATATTGAGCCTGCTAAGAGGGGGTTCAGGCAAGGTATT
>JANIJG010026298.1:31016-50302 GCA_024611175.1 Megaceryle torquata | reverse complement strand
AAAAACAGAATTGTGTCTTTTTTTCTGTAAACAGTAACAGACAGCACAATTTCTTTTACCATGCACACTTGCGACCAAGTAATTGTTTGGTCAACAGACAACATGAAGCAAAATCCTTCATCGTTAACCTATCTGAGGTTAAGAATTTAGGGATTTAACTGTAGGTAATAATTACTTCACATTATTAATATATGATTACTGTGTTTGAGTGAGATAATATGTTGTCACCTAGTGTTTAGTATTTATTGTACATAATTTAGAAACAAAATTAATTATGTGATGGTCTCACACGTGCACATATATTCTCTGTACGTTGTGAAGTAGCACATAGACATGCTACTGAGTCATACAGAAGGTATATTTATATCATATGTAGGATACCCTTTTTATACCAAATCTACAGCTTAGGGGTTAGATTTCATCAGAGATGTATTCAACTACAAACCAACAGACATTACATTCAGTTCTCCCTCTACTGCTGTCACTCCAGGGTTTTAGGAATTTAACTGTAGTTCCATATTCATGACAAAAACACACACTGTCCATATCATATGAGAGGTAACAGGATTTTAGAACTTCTCTTCTGCTAGGCTGGATTGACCATGTTAAAATACTTAGATTAAAACCTCTGTTTAAATTAAAATCATTATTATTATCAAACACAAATTAAGGAGCAATCTGAAAGACAATGAAGTGGAAAAGAATTCAGTCAGACTTGTTCTGGACTTAAATACTTAATGTGTTTCTGTGAATTAAAATTTGGTTGAACAAGAACCTGAGCTTGGATAACCTCCAATTAACACACATGAATTAGTTCTGTGGAGTCTCTCCGAGGAGCTCCTATGGCACTTGGGAGATGGCTGATTAACTGTGCTTCTGGGACAGCTTCCACCTCTGCAAGTTTCCCCAGCAAGCCTATCTCTCTCACTGGCAAATTATTCTGCTCTGTACTGACTAAACCTGAAAAGATGAAAGTGCAGTAGAATTATTTGCTAAGTGACACAAATTGATCCCTTGTCCTTTATGAAAATTGTGTTCCAAACCCTTCAAGCTTTTCTGTTGTGTAGAGTACAACTAATTTCCAGATAATCTAAGACCATTCTTCCTCTCTTTGTAAGAATGAGCCTTTGGAAACTATATAGGTCATCTACCTCCAAATTATTCCCTGGGGATAGAATTATTAATGAGCATTAAATTGTTTTACTACTACATGAACTGCACAAAGAAAGGACTGTTTCCCCCCTTTCCAACTAAAGATGTTAATTACTGCTATTAATATAAGAAAGTATTTACTATTCTTGTCACACTGGCTTGTGGCAGATTATCTTGGTAAGAGAAGAGGCAAACCTGTATCTGTTTTTGTATTCCTCCATGCCCTGAAATTCTGCATAGCTCTCTGTGGGAAGGACAGAAGAACAGGACTCATTCTTCCTTATTTGCCTCAGCAGTCACACAGCTGATTTCACAATATAATGCTGAGTTCATAGTGCTTCCAGTGTTCACAAAAAGCGAAAGAATGCTGTTTGACTTCAAATTATAAGACATTTCAGGAATTTATATTCTTGTATCAACTGGAGGAGAGAGTTGTCCAGAGGTCAGTTTGGTTTTTACTGTTTCTTTGTCTTTCCATACTTATTCCATCCTTATTTACTAAGGGAATAATGTAGAAAAATATATTTGTAAAGACACACAGGAGGGACTCTTCCTTTGTTGACTCTGACACTTCTTTGGCATTCATTTTATCTCAGTCTGGCAAAATTACATTGCAGCTGTCTGGAAGTGTTATTTAGTCTGTTACAAACTCTGCATTAAGTATTTTTAGATTTGATTTTGTTGAGTCTCCTCTGTTTTAGTAAGTTATTTCTAATTCATATGAGTTACACAAACCTGAGAGTTCCAGTAACCTTCATTATGCCATTTCTGTAGTTCAGAGTCTGAGCTCACATCCAAGGAGAAAGAAAACATACACATGAACCAGTGTCTTAAAAAAGATTAAAAATTTATCAAACTACTGATTTAATAAGCTAAGAGGCACAGCTAGCTGATCTATACTAAGATACCACAGTTGTTCTTTTGACTGGTTTTAGTGGACCAGAGCCTAATTGATAGTTTCTGATTTGTGTCTTGGTTTCTGTATCAGCTGTATCAGAAGAGCTCACTTCTGCCCTCTAAGAAAGAACATAGCTCATTTTAATGGCATTTTGGGAGATCTCCCCCCCCTCCCTTAATCTCCTATGAAAGGACTAAAAGTCTCTCAGGTACTTCAGAAATTCTGCTCTTTCCCAGTTTATTCCCTCCACCCAGAAACAAATCTTGCACTCCCTACCTTCATCAGAACTATCAGGGAATCATAGAAAAGAAACTACAGGCAGAAGCTCAAAAAGACATTTATTCTATTCCTCCAGTGCCACATGCTTTAATACACCTTCATCATAAACTCTCAGCTCTGCATCATCCTAGAAATACAGCTGAAACTATCTTTAAGTGCTTTATGCTGACAGAGGGTGTCATAGGACTTTTTTTTCTCAAATGGGAAATGAACAAATTTGTCGCAAACTAACAAAGACTTCAGACCATGCAGCTCTTCTCTTTCACTCTAAAGTCTTCAAAATCACTTAATGAATTTATCAGCTAAGCATTACAGCGTTGTCACTCGTAACTACACATTGGGCTATCTCATGGAATGTACAGGTGGAACTGAGCAGATCGAAAATACTGTACTAAGGAAAAGAAAGGAATAAAGTGATCAAGCCAGTGCTGTGAAATGTGTCACAAATTATGTATGGCCTGTAGTTGAAGAATGTTATTTTGAACATAACTGGCATGCCTTATGTTCCCTTTAGGCTTCAAGTCACAGTTCATTAATTTCTTTGTTAGTGTTGCCTCAATTACAGAAGATGATAGCTTATACTGTATTAAAAAAAAAAAACCCCAAAAACAGTACAAAGCTGTGACTTTCCTTCTGTTTCTCAGAAGAGTTTCTTGGACTTTTATTTCAACTGATAGGATGTTGTTTTATTAAAACAACCTCAGCCATTCTCACTGATGTATGCTCCTTCCTGGAGCACTGTGCAAGGTCTCAGTCAGAAAGTGTGGGTGTTGCTTTCCTCTTCTCTTTTGCACGGGACAGGACACATTTGCCTGGAAGGGTTTATCTCAGTGCTCCCATTTCCAAAAACCACAAAAACACCCTTAAATATCTTTGAAGTCAATGATATTTCATCATGTAACATTACAAGTACCAGTGAACTAACTGATGGAAATAACACTTTTTTTAAGAAATTATAACATTTTACAAAACTCTTTAAAAGTTGAAATACAGTCTCCTCAATTCTAAATGTTCTTTTCAGTTCCCGTGAGTAACCAGTTATATATGTATTACTGCAACAGCAGAGACAGAACCCATATTTGTGTTCTTGTGCATATTCCTTTAATTACAGGATACCTATGAATCCATATCATAAGCAGGAAAAAAAATAAGTGCTGAAATAACAATCAGTGGTTCCAATAAGGTAAAATAAGATATTTTCTTTCATAATGTCATTGATTAACTAGTCAACTTGTAGCAGGAAACTCTCTAGTTGTTGACTGGAATGAAAGACGTTTCACTGGGTACTAGTCATAGGATTTTTCTTTTCCTATGTACATTCCTTTGTGTTTCAGTAAAACTAAATCAAATGTGGGTAGTGTGATTAATTTGTGCATGGAATAAAAAACATCAAAAAGCACAACTGTACAGAATATTTTTTTAGTGATATGTGAAAGCTCTTTACTACTGAAAAGGAACTCAGAAGAAACAATAACACACCAGTCCTTTTTCTTTAAAAGTCTTAGCGCTAGAGCCTGGCATTTCTGCTTCAATTTCCTAAAGATTACAGGTTCTCTTTTCAGGAACCACTGACATATATTCAGTAAAAGACCAGAGAAGTGCTAAGATGATGATAAATCACTTGTAGTACTGCAGTCTTGGTGTTGCCAGGAAAACGTGCTCATCATAACATAAATCAAATCTCACTAAAGCCTATGATTCCAACAAGTGATTGTCTCAGAAGTCCAGGAAGACAGTGAGCAAGACAGTCGTATAAACTAGAGATCTCTTTATGCTGAGACATCCTTTCTTGGTCAGTGCAAGACAACTAGAGAGTCCCAGAACATCCTAATAGGAAACAGAAAGTGTCTGTTTCTGGAATTATGTCAGCCTTACTTCCTACTCTTCTATTTCACTCTGCCTGTGAAAGAGTTCAATTTTCAGCTACAGTAGTTTTCTTTTGAAAGATGTCCTAGTAGGAACACCATACTAGACTGAGGAAAAATCTTATTAGAAAGGGCCACTATATAATAAGGAATAAAGAAACCCTCATTCAGCTTTCCATAATAATGTTCCAGACTGATTGTTGTTAAGCTCAAACACACAGTGCCTCTCTTGTTTCTTTACTTTGTCTTTACTTTGATGGATAGAATTATCGATTAGATCTCAGGTTATTCTGCTTCTGCACACATCTCCTTCTGGTTTTGTCTGTTATTTGTATTTGTATAATTCTATTTTCCTCCTTCCCTACTTTGTCTTGTAATTTTGTAAGTATTAGCCTACATAGCATTTTTGGTTTTTTCCTCTTACGATAGATTGCAGACAGCTGTTTCCCAACCCAGAAGGCTTAAATTACAGTATGAATATAGATTGTGACTTGCCTTAGATTCTTCACAATTACTAAAGACTGACTTTATGCAGTAACTTAACTGTATAGAATGCTGGACGGCTTTTATCCTAATGGTTACATTCATAATGCATAAAGCAGGATACTGTGTTATAGCTACACCGCAGTTCATATGCCTTTGGCATAAGTCACGTCTTTAAGTAATATGGAATTTATAATCTGTCCTTCAACATCTGATAAACCACATTTTTCCTCAGGGGAGATTTTATTTTTCAAGAAACTGATATTCCTAACTGTCAGCCCTTTCAGTTTCTATTTCATTTTTTAAAGAGTCTGTATAGTCATCTCAGCCACACTATTTTGTCCAGATTGTCTCAGTGATAGGCAATATGTTTGATTATCTTCTCTATATTTATCTAATGACATTTTTCACATATAGACTGTAGGGCCAGATTTTTCTCTTTTTGTATGTGGTAAGTTTCTGGAGAATTGTTTTGTCTAATGAAGCAGTACTTGCATTTTGTACTCAGAAACAATGTTGTTTCCAATTCATTATATAAGGAGAAATGAGGCATCTTGTGAAGTATAAGAATATGAAGCCAGAAAGTCACCATCGCAAAGCCAGATTGGTCTTTGGGGAATTTGGATAATTCCACCCCACTAAAAAGCTATTATAATCCCATTCTTTTACTGCCAAGCAAGCTGCTCTAGACACTCCATTTGCTCCTTCCTTAATGCATCTGACTTTTAATACCTCACTTTTGAGTTAAAGCAAGAAATTTTACTATTCTTCTTGTGAATTTTTTGTACCTCCTGATTCCCAACCTTCATTCCCATACTGGTTTCATTAGATTCTACAACCCTTGCCAAGTTCAGGACAACATAAACACAGGAACAATATCTTGTGAATTAAATGCTAATTCCTCCAAGGCCCAAAGTGCAAAGAGAAAGAGTAAAAACAATTAATGGTGTTTGTATCTAGATAGTAGTTGTAACCTTTATACATTCAACCTCAGCTTTCCAGCTTTATCTCTAGTGCACAATGCAACTGAGATAAAAGCTGAAGTTTTTCGTCTCCTGTGTAAACCAGTCTTTTCCTATGTCCTCCGCTCAGCCTCCTTGCTCTGATGCATTCTGGGGTAGAACTGTCTACAATTCCACATTTCAGGCTTGAGAGATGTATTCCATTCAGGACTGCAGGAGTCAAACTTACTTTCTTCTGTACTCATGATCAAGTCATTGTTATTTTAAACCGCTCGAAGCAGTTCGCCTGGGCCTTACGTTTATCTCCTTTTCATTTCCCGTATGTTTCAAGTTAACAATATGCACTGAGAAGGGACAGCATCACACAAATAAGCTCATTTATATTTTATAATCTCATTACATTTTGAAAGAAATATTTACAAATCGAACATATTCTGTATGTCTCTGGGACTGCTGATCATCTTAAGGCATTTATAACCATGACATTTCCCATACATATGGGAATTCATAGCTGGAATTAAAGTCATCAAGGAAGTACCCCTCTGCTTGGGATACTGCTTTGTTTTGTGCTGTCTGTTCTAAACACACTGCATGGTCCAAAATTTATTTGTAGTCAACTAATCATACCCTCAAGGCACTATTAGGAAAGCCCATACTAGGAAGGCTTAGACCTTAGCAAATCTAAGTCTGCAGTCTGATACCTGAATTTCTTAATACAGGTACCCTTCTCAAGCTTCAACACCTAGGAAAGTATTTGACCCTACAAGGAACAATAGAAAATCTAAAGACAGATTACAGAGTTCTTCTGAAAAGAAATCCAGATTTGGGAATCTAATTCTGAAACCAGTTGCTCTAAGCCCAGAAAGCAAACTACAGCACAGAAAAATAATACACGTTAAGGGAGTGTTCTACATCCATGTATGTATATCAGCCTTGTAAAATTCTCAGGAAGAGGTCATATCATTTATTAAACCAACTGATAGAGAAAATGGTTTGCTAAGGGGAAAAAAATAGCAATTTATATTGCTAAGAAACCATAACGAGGAATTCTGATGAAACAAAAACACACAAGAACTTCAAACAGCTTCTTCTGTACATCTCAGACATATATCTTAACAATAAATACACATGAAAGACTGCCAGCAGCAAAACACTCAGATTTCAGGATAAAACAAGATTGCTTGAACATCCCCATTTAAGCATGTTTTTGTAGTCTGCTTTCCCAGGCTCATTCCCATAGGCTGTTTTGCTCTTCGAGCACGGCTATAATCAGTACCCCGTTAAATAACAAGTATATGTCAAGTCTATTAATTTTTCAAAAGAATTAAAATGTCTAAGATGGTATTTATTCTAAACACTTTTAACTGAGAATTTGTTGTTCAGCCCAAAATATCCATTTATGTTATTAATAAACCACTGAATTTATGTGAAGTGACTTGATTGACAAGCTTTCTGGGGATCAAAAAGTCATTTACAACCTAGGGATTTGTCTCTTTCACATATAGACAATTGATTAAAAGAAAGCATCCTAAAATGTATCTTTTTGGATCAAAGTCATTTTACAAAATCTCCAGTGGTAAATTTAATACTTTAAATTCATCAGAATATTTTTAATTCTTCATACTACACATGAAAAAATATGCAAGTCACTAACTTTATCTACTGAGCTTCCCTTTAACTCATAAAATAACTCATCTGCATCCTTAGTACAACGAATCAAAAATCTCACAGTCCAGAGCAAAGCTCAACAACATGAGCAAATTTGATCTATGCAAAGCATAAGAATTGTGATATACCTCTTATGTAAATCATGTGAGCCACACTTTACCTTTAAACTGATTTTTATTTTTTTTAACTATAAACAAAAACCATTTGCAAAGTGACTGTCATTTAATTAAGTTACTCAAGAGCTAAAATATAGCACTTTATTTTAAATCTCCACTTAAATTCTTCCAGGAAAATGTGTTATAAATTCAAGCTGGGATTTGCTCAAGTGCCCTTCAGGAAATGGCTTGTATTATCTGTAAAACATGCATGTGGTAGTAAAAGAAAAAGAGCTCCCAGTGGAGATAATTTAGAAAAGTATTATTAACAGTCTTCAGCCTCAAGTGGTCATCCTTTGAATCAGATTTAAGATCTTCAGAATCCTAAACAGTCTACAATTTTCAAGAAGCTGCAACAAGCTAATTATTGGTTTATTTCTGTTGACAAAGCCAACATCTTAAACTGTCTTTACTGTTTATCCATTAGACAAGTTTTCTTGTTATTACTGACAATGCACTGCTAACGTCATACATTAATGTTTCTACTTTCCTTGCTCTTTTGGCCCTTTCCTTCCCATTTGATGGAAAGAAAGCTTATGAGACACAAGAACATAGGGAGCAGATGTTTCCCTGCAGCAACCATGTTTTCAAGTTAGACAATGTAGTTTCACCTTCCCCCCCCCCCCCATTTCAAATTCCATTAAAGAAAAAAAAAAAAAAAAAACCAACAAATTCTTGCAGATAGCCCTATGGCATCCCATCTGGCCCCAAAAAAGACAAGTATTTTCCCTAAGCATTGGCTGAGGTGGGTTCCATCTGGAATGACTTTTCCTCTTATTTGTGATAGACTGTGTTATATTACTAAGAAAACAAATTAACAATAATTTGCTAGTTGATCAAAAGTGAAAAGTCAATAAAAAAGAATTATATGTGAAATGCAGTTTCTTCAGCTTGCCACTTCTGAACTCTGCAATTTTTTTTTTTCAGCATTTTCCTATTTCTGTCAAAATGTCTGTTTTTATATAGGCTTTAAATCATTTTATTCTAGTTATAAATTTAAAACTGATTTCCAAGGCTAACAATGATGAAACTTAGTGCTTTTTTATTGCTATTTAATTGCCTTAACACCACCAGCACTTTTACAAATGGGCTAAGTTGTATCCATTTTTTTTTCCAGTTTCCTGTTAATAGTTTTTACTTTTATGGTTTAACATCTGGTGCTTTTTAAAAGCAGGAGATCTGAACCTTGGCTAGGAACACACTAATGCAAGATAAACTCAGAACAGAATTTTCCCTTGGTCAGGACAGATAGCTGTAAAATACAGAAAAGTACTGTATAACCATACTGCATTACACCTCTTAAGCAGCAGAATGGCAAGTCACACCCCTTAAGAGGAAGGTAATTTTATTAGGCCTCACATAATGAAAGGAAAGCTATGATAATTTTTTTAGATTTCAAATACTAAATATTTTAAACCCACAAGCAACCATCAACCTCCATATATTTAGACATTCCTGAAAATAATATGTATTTCATCATATTCTTGAATCATTTCTCTATGGGATATTTTGGAAGTCATGCGTAATTGAAATATGATTCAAAAAATATAACTTTAATATGCTTTACTCAGCTCAGGACAAAATGTAGGAAATAAAAGTCCAGATATGGTATATTCAGATCTTTGAAAAAAAGAGTTCCGTTTGAAGGCCCTTTCTCCACTGTTCTCACACTAGAGTAAGATTTTGAGAGAAGAGAAAAGCAGACGTATTTTTTTCACATAGATTTCATTGGCAATATAAAATACTTCATTATTTTCTGCTCCTGAGCTACATTTGGAAATGTAAGCTCTACTTATTTACAGCATTTCCTACCTCTCTCTTGCTATCAAGATGCTGAAAAGAGCAGTTCCACCCCTCTAAGCATTATGTCACATAAAGCACACATCACAACTCTAATGTTTTTATTAACAAGGACATATTGGGATTCCAGGTGAAAATTAAAGTGTTTCTGCTCACAATGAAGACCAAAATTATGATGCTTTGTTTATGAAATACATTATTAAGACTCATGCTACTAAATGATTCACCAAATCATACAGCAAAATACTTCCCCCTGATTAAGGAAGTTCACCTTAACTCCAGTAATAATCACAACACAATTTCAACAGCTTTCTCCGTTGACAACCAAAGTATCAATACTTTCAGTGTATGAAGGACTGATGTAGGAATGGTTTGGGTGTGAGAGGACTATACTTATCTATCTGGATCTTGAATATTATATTCTATACTATGTTATATGGCTGATGGCTTTTTTTTTCCTCTTAGGTTACAGAGAAGTCTGTACCAGATAAGTCTGGAACTTAAGCTTTCATGAAATTCAAATAAGCATCTCAAGTGAACTGTGTAATTGGCTGTAGTTTAGTCATCTCTGCTTTAAGATACAAAGATATCACAGAAATTAATTAAAACTTTTCCTCTGCAGATATTCAGGTTTGAATAGACCTGAAGAATATAGTGATTTTGCTTTCAAAATGCTGTGTATTGTTTGATAGTAAGGTGGGGTTTGGACTGAAATTTCCTTTTCTTGCTTTATGATCCTTGAGATGAGCTTGTACATGTTTTTTAAATCATCTTTTGGGATTGAAAAAACTTTTCAGGAGCTCTAGCACAAGTTCTGTGTACAAAATTTTTTTTTGCCCTTGTGCAAATGTACCCTTCACTTTCTACATCACTGTTAGCCAAGCTGCAGAAACAAATTACAGGGTTTAGTATAAAACTTTTATTACATTTTTCTGTCAAATGCTAAGGAGTTAGTTGAATCTCCCTGTAAAATTAATATCAAATCTCAAAAGTTATGTAAATGCCTTTATTAACCAAAATCTTGGCACTTCTTTATTAATTAGATCTAAAAGCTTACATAAAATTTCATCAGCTTTGCCTATGAATTTTATTCTTCACAATCACATTGCTAAGCAGTCCTTTAAAGACTCACTGACTTTGTGATTCTTAATTTGTGAATTCCCCCTAACTCAAGATAGAAAGAAAAATGCCTGTGGTGAACTTCTTATGGACAGAAACTTTCTCTGGAAATGAAATCTCTGTTTCTGAGCTATTTATTGATGCCCACTCCTCACACATTTCATATTTTTCTCCTGTGAGATAATAGTCTTCTCTACAGTTTTTAATTTTGGTATTATAAACAGAGAATTATGACTATACACAGGGATTATGTTCTGGAGATGATAAAAAATAGTCTTACAGTTAAACTACTGAAAAGACAATTTAAAAATACAGGTTACAGACTGTATGGAGAGTGTCAGTGAACAGAAGACTTCTGATTTGATACTGCCTGAGTCTTCATCATTTATACTTCTTTGCTGTCAGCTCCCTAAACCCCGCAAAACTGTAGAATTCCAGTTGTCTCATAAATAATGTCCTTGTTTCCTTTGGTCATATAACGTGACTATAAAAGAACGAATGTAATGTGACATGATGTGTGGCATTAGTTTTTAAGAATACGTAGCATTTGGAAGCTGAAATGTGAGCCTTTTGTGGGGGATAAGCCATTGATCAGTTTGATGTCAGACCCACTTACTGTGCTGTAAAAGCTTTGTTCTCTTTCACTACCATAGCCTGTAGTATCAGACATTCCACTGCATGACTGCAAAGCAACACAAAGCCCAACTATTTTCCACCATCTCCTTAAATGCTGCAATCATGTTTTGTAATAACTGAAAAATCACTCATTATTGGTCCAAGACCACAGCTTTCAATCTCAGAGAACAGGATTCAACGCCTGTTTCAGAGACAAGTGAAAAATGGGGTAGAGGATAACACATAACAGGGTAAAGAATCACAAGCACTGAAATTATTACCCTTTTTAAGTACCACTATGCAAGCCATGTAGTTATATTAAGAACATAGATATTTAGAGTATCTCTCCAGTTTTTATCTTCCACAAGTTTGAAGAAATATTCTACATTTATCTCAGTGTTTATACCAGGTCACAATTTTCTGTGTCTAGTTTTACAAGAACTTCCAATGTACACCACTCTTTTCTAATCAGAAGAACACTGCCTCTCCTAATAGTTGTTAACTACTGTATATATGGATTTTTCTGAGCATCATGCTAATACTAAAACTCTGCAAAGTTGTTTGTCAATCACACCTAAGTCAAACTGCTGGTAGGAATGGAGGAAGGAAAGTCAGAATACAAATTACTTCTTTCAGACAACGTAGATATCTGTGCTTGTCCAGCAATGTTTTGTTGAGCCTTGGATACTGGAAAGTCATAACCTGTAGGAATTACAGTATCCTTATTTTTTCCCCCCCAAAAAAGGGGCAATTTCCAATATTAAGAATATTAACCAGTTTAGGATTTTGTTAATTGTCAAGGAAGGATATCAACCCTCATGGGGCAAGCAGTATACCCAAGGTGACAAAATGACCATGCTGAGGATGGGCCCACTAACATGACTGCCACTGTCCCATGTTAAATACTAAATTTATGAAAAGGTGCTTTGGATTTTCTGTCTTCTAGGTATCTTTCTTTCATTATATTCAAGTTACAAGTTAGGAGCAAAGACACAGCAATCCCCAATACCTCACCACTAAGTAGGTCTTAGTGCTTATAGCTCCATTTCCCCCCCTTCCCCCCTCTTCTGCCCTGCAGTTTTCTTTTTCTTTGTCCTACCAGTTTTACAAAATTATTGAAAACTTTCCATGTTCAAGCTAGCTTTTACAATTTTGCTTCTCAGGCATATGCAGAAATCCCAATCATCCATATTCAGACTTTTAAAATTGGCATTTTGCCATTTCAGGAAAATAGTAACCATGATTAAACCACATTTTATTTAGTGTTTTACTTATTTGTGCAAGACAGTGTTAGAACATAAGAGGTAAGAGCAATGATCTTGACAATTTCTGGGACACATTTGTGGGTTTTTCATGTTTACATTTTGTTTTGTTCACTACTGTGCATTACAGAAGCACATTTCTCACTATCTCAGCTAACGGCAGCAATTTAGTAAATTTTCTTCTCTCTCACTTGGGGCTCAGAACAGAACGTCAGACCTTCAAATTTGACAACCAAATTCCTCATCCATTAAAAGTTTCAGTTGCTATTGGCATTCTGGCCCTCAGCAGCCCTGCAGAGGGCAGCACCCAGAGCCTTATGTGCCTGATTTGATAATATCAGTTAAAAAAAAAAAGAAAAAAATCACAAACCTATAAAACAGGATAAAGGGCAAGATTCATAAAAATGAGCAGTTGAATTCTTTAAAGGGAAGTATGTTTTAAAACTTTTATTTCTGTTCTGTAAAATATAACTAGGAAATAAAAAAGGGAGCTAGGAAAATAATGTGTGATAATTTCAATGAGGTCTATGAGATGCTCTGTCTTATTTTTCTGCAAGTAATATGGTTTTGATTTACTGCCAAATTATCTCTAGTTCTTCTCAGCATTATTCAAATCAGAAACTTTCATGATTGTTACAGCCTTACAAAACAACAAGTGTTTGTAGTCTATACACTTCTTTAAACATAAAAGTATTTTATACCATACTTGACCACAGAACACACTTGGTGGCAAACACACGGCATATTTTACCTGCTGCTGCAATGCAGCCATGTCCGAGGTGAAACACAGCACCTGTTTAATTGTATTCAAAGCACCATACAGCATTTAGAACAGATTAAAGTATCCAGCTGAAACTGCAGGAAGCATTTTGCTAGACAGAACATAGCTAACTCTACTGGAATTTGGCCATAGCATTCAGATAAACAACTTTGTCTTGCAGGAAAGATCACCTGTGGAATTTTCTCAATATTTACTTAACACTCCTTGCATGCTTTCATCACTCTTTAAAAGTAACCTGGTCCTTCCAGAATGGTGTTGAGAAACATTATGCATTAAAAATTGATTCACTTGCAATGAATCACATTCAAAAAAACTTATTTTTTGAGGATTTTACAGGAAACCATGCAGTGCTTTCTGAACAGTCTTTCTGCCTACTGAAAGAGGTCTTCCTATCTCAGAAGGGAAATGTTTATGCCACTGTTGTCAGAAAATCCTAACAAGATGCTACAGCCCTTAAATGCCATTATCAGTTCCATACCATAAATTTTTGGATCAAATCTACATTTAGTGTAGCCTGTGGTGTGCCAGACCACTGGAAGTAAGCACTAGTTTAGACTTTTGGAGAATATTCCCTATTTCATCTCCATAGAGGATTCTGAAGACTTTTCTCTACTTCATCACTATAGAGGGATGGATCTCAAGTTGATAGAGGGTGCCTATGACAGCGAGCAGACTAAATCAGTATGACATGATAGTTTGAGAAGAGACTTGCTAAAAGAGTGTATGAAACACAGGCAAGTATGTATAAAATGTAGGAAACAAGGGCAAGTCGGTAGGATAACCCTCCTCTTTTCACTTTCCCATCAGTCAGTTTATAGTCTTGACAACTACCTGCACCAGGAAATAAAAGGGGGATAAAGCAAAGTGTTTCTGTAATGCAAAGCTGTTACAAAGAACATATAAAGACCCATTTGTAAGAATACAGCAGAAATCAAACAGTAGATGGTTCCTTTGCTCTCAGTTTCAACAACAGTGCTTAGCCAAATGTGAATAAAACTGTGCTATTGAATATGAAGGAGATAACTGCTCTCTGACCCCAAGGCACAGCTCCTTTCCACACACCAAAACTGTCTTTCTCTTCTGAAATACTGCATCCATGTCCAAACCATCTCATTCTGAATCATGCCCATGCATAAGAGAAAGAGGTAATAAGGGTGCATGTTAACAATCAACAGTATGGTTTGCTATGGGCCAGTGTCCAACCCCATACCCCAACCCTGTTGTATTTACAAGTACAGAAATTGCCCATTAGTCTTTTCCCAAGGCCAAAATTGCCCTTTACGGGGAATTTTATTTTGCAGAGTTTTTCTGCTTTCTTCATTTTTGTCTTTTTCTCACTTACAAAGATTCAAAGAGATTTTTAAAAGCTGACCCCCAGTTTAGAGGTCTGTAACCACTGACTGCCAAAAGCTGTTAGCATACATTAATCAGAGGAAGGTTCACTTATACTGGCCATTTTCACAGTCTACATGGATTTTAAGTATCTTATGTCTTTGTTTTCTGGCATCTAGTTGCAGTCAGAGCCAGCTGAAACCACCTGTTTTATTGAATTACAACAGAATTGACTGATATTTGTGGCTCAAGCTCTATTCCAGGATTACATATTATCTAACCTCATGATGAATTCCATCTTCTAGACATCTCAGAATAGGCTTATTTTAAAATTCATGATCAGTGAAAGCCATCTTACCTGCCTCGCTCACCCTCAACAGAATAATAGGTATTTGGAGGATGGAAAAAAAAATAGAAAATTACACATGGTTAAAAACCTTAAGCATGAGGAATACTCCATGAGGAATTATGCATAATTCCATATATCCAATCCTTACAGTTTTCATAAGAATGTCAAAACTTCGGTACTGTGCAATGCTCAATTAATTCCAGACACAGGATCATCCAACATTGTTCCTTACCATTCTGTGGATATTCACAGCAATTGGAGAGGTCCCAGGACCCTCAAAAAACATGTAGATTTCCAGGTTCTGTTGAAGGGAAAAGGACTCTGCACAAACTGTAGTCATTCTCTCTACTAAATAGATATCCCTTTATATTTTAGCAAATACACTTTTTGAGTAAGCATGAATAACCCTGATCTTCCAGAGAAATAAGGAGGAAAGAACATACAACAGTGATTGCCATAAACTCTTTCTCCCATTAGATCCAGCATTGTATTACACATTTGAGGGAAAAGCTTATGAAGTTTTACCAAGTATCTGATATAAATGTTACTAAAAATTAAAAGGGCGAGAAATAACTGACGTAGCTTTTGCATGCATTTCAGTCCTTCCCTGCCCATTTTTTTTTCCTCAGCTGTTTCAATTCACTGCAAACTTTCCTAAAGCACACTGCCCAGCCTGCTTCTAGTTTCAGGCAGTTCTCTTCATAAACTAAGACTGTAGTCCCATCATGAATTGCAGGCACACTACTTTGTTACTCTGTACACTTGGGAATTGCTAACCTCAGAACACAAGTGAATTGGTGGGGATAAAAAACATGAAAGTGCTCTCTAAGAAGCATGTCTTCATTCAAAGGAAGCTCCCTGAAGCCTGAAAAATGAACAAGCAGATAGCTAAGACCACTCCAATGTCACCTCAACAGCATTGGTATAGAAGCATGTAATGGACAATAGACTTTGGAAATTCTTTGCTCGATGCTTTTAATATCAGTGGAGATGCCTGACTGAAGAATGTCACTCTATGTACAGATGAGCTGGTGAAAGGATATTCCCTAGAAATATAATCTGCTTTTACAAGGAACCTGGATAGTGCTATTCACAAGTAACACTGTAAATCCAGATGTTTTTGTTGAACAAAAACATAGAGTTAGATGAAGAAACTAATGTTTTCCCTGTGTTTCTAAAGGGAGAAAATTGGAATTTAACTGAAAGAGCAAAGAGGTACTTTCTCAGTCCACCTTCACCTGTAGGAATTTTAATTGCTATTCAGATTCTGAGAACTTTGCTTTGTATATGCATTAGCCTTATGTGCATAAATAATAATGCTGAAGAGCGTGACTAATGTACTGACATGTATTTTTTAAATCAATGTACAACTGAGTCACCACTAGAATACATCACAAGAAGAGAAAGATCTCTATGCAGTATAGAGCAACCCAACAGCAAGAGAAGCTTTGACTCTTATGCTTGACCTTACTTTCTAAACCTAACCTGTCAAACTATAAACTTACTGAGATTTAAGATTCCTGACTTCACTCTGCTTCAAAGGAAGCTCTTTAAGACAGCTGATCTCTATCCATATAAAATGCAAGGTTTTAGGCAAAGCCTTCATAGCATTTACCACAAACGTGATTTTGAATTATAAGAAATATTCAGGAATAAGATAGCTTTTTTTTTTTTTTTAACATACATTAAATAAGGTGACATCAGGGTTAAGTGACTGCTGCTCAACTTCAGCATTTCCTCTTTCTTACAAACACTGTTACTTTTCCTCCAGACAGGAGGCAATTAGACACTTTTCATGCATTTACTTGTGTGTGTTCACATACTGCTGACTCTCAGGACGTTTGCTTTGTTGGTAATCCTAATAACTGATGTTAATTACATTTTATAGTTCAGAGATTATCATACCTCAGTTGTGATAATGTAACAATGGGCTGTAATCTCATTTACATTAGTCTTTATTTAACCCATGTCAAAATGTAGCAGGATCTTAAAGTGAAAGTAAACATCAGCGACTACAAGAGCCCCCAGTGTCTTAGATAATTGTAGAATGGGTTGGAAGAGACCTTAAAGATCATCTAGTTCCAGCCCCCCTGCTATAGGTATCCCGAGATGCACCAAAACAAGTGTGGCCAGCAGGTCGAGAGCAGTGATTCTCCCCTTCTACTCCACCCTAGTGAGGCCCTACCTAGGGCACTGTGTCCAGCTCTGGAGTCCCTAACACAAGGAGGACATGGACCTCTTGGTGCAGGTCCAAAGGAGAGCCACAAAGATCATCAGAGGGCTGGAACACCTCTCCTATGAGGACAGATTGAGAGAGTTGGGGTTGTTCTGCCTAGAGAAGAGAAGGCTCCAGGGAGCCCTTATTACAGCCTTCCAGTATCCGAAGAGGACCTACGAGAAAGCTGGGGAGGGACCTTTTACAAGGGTTTATAAACTGCAGTGATTATCAGCATAGAAAGGACTGTTTATGTAGTAGTCAGCATAAGACAGTCCTAAGTATTTGGTAATAAGACCAGAAAGACAGAGGGCAAATAAGGATATGAGTGTTTTTAATGGATGATTGAATCTGGGTAGCTTGATCTCCTTTCATGCTGTGGATGTTGTGTGCTGCAGTCACGCCTCTCCACCGCCAGCCTGCACTGGGATGCTAATCAGCCACTATGAAAACTCATTAGCTCCACAGCAATGAGTCCTCCACTGCTGAAGCTTGGTGCTGTTCTTAGTACCATGGCAATCATCTCTAACTGGATGTCCCAAACTCTCCCTTCTCTGGTAGGACTAAATACCACCAGAATAACCACTTCAGATACTCTAGTAAGTAGCTGTGATGTATTGCAAGCCATTTAATGCTGAAGTATTATTTAAGGGCCAGCAAAAGCTTTAGTTTGCTGTCTCTTTGTAAATCTCCTCTTAAGCTAGTAATCTTCCTATCATCACTTAATGCATGCTTCTCTTTGGGCATCACAAACCTGCACATTGGTGAGCATGTTGTGATCTTACTACGAAAAGAAAGATTTTAAAATAGCAGCCTTAAATATTTAAGAACAGATGTCTTCATCTTGAGCATGAAATGCTAAAATTAGCACAGTAATGCCATTTAATTTGTCTAGACTTTTTTTCCTGTGTTTACTGTTCCAGAAAAATGTATTGCATTATTGAGAAAAAAAGTATCTGGCAGTAGGTTTCCTTTTGTCTGAATAATGTTCTATATAAGCTATTCACTATAATATGCAAAGGGTCTGATTCTTTCCTGTTTTCCTTTACTGGAGTACAGTTAAGCAAATCAATAGCTGTTAGAAAGAAAATTAAATTGGCAGTAGGAAGTTGGGTACTAGAATTTTAGAAAGGTTGATATAATACAAATGACACAAATATCACTTAGTACCATTGATGCTTATATGCAGCAGCACAGAAAAGCTGTGATTAGCTACTCATGAGAAGCTTAAAACTTAAAGTAATACTTTATTTGGACAAGAGGGAACACTATACTGGTATTCCTGAATTAAACTAGAACAGTATTTTCCTAAATGTTTAGTAAAACCCCCTTCTCTGTGCATCTCCTTTGTGTAACTGCAACCAGATGTTTACATAAGAGTATGTTACATAAAAAGTAAATTTAACTATTTGTTAAATAGAACTTAGGGTTTTAGTTGTAACTAAAAATGATGCATTTACTAATCAACATTTAATTAACTGAATGTATGCATGTATGAAAACATTACTGCAGAAAATCACTGCATTTAGACTTTAAGTATTACTACTTTAAAATTAAATAAATGATGTTGTAAGAAAGAATTCTGTTGTGTTTTAGAGCAGCAAGAAGCTGAGAAGACAATGAAAAGCTCCATTTTCTTTTCCTTACAAGTAACTTGTGCTTATTGTACTACAGCATATATTGCTATTCTTGTTGTAATATGATATTAAAGTAATAAAGTTCCCTATCACATTTAAATTCAAGTTTAAAATTGAAATTAATAACTACAAGATGAGCATTATTTATTTTAACACACAGAATACACACACACTTATGTGTTTATATATATTAACACATTCCAGTTCCAAGTAGTGTAAACTATCATGCTTCCCTTGGCTACAACAGCACTGCTGATATAAATGCCTCCTATGTATTGTTTCAGCAATGCTCTTTGCACTCATTAAGTTGGAGTTACGTGCATATTTTGTGTTTCAAAAGGGGTAGCAGAAGTGTCAGCAGAGCTGAGGAAGTGATCATAAAAACCTGATTATCTGAGCTTGGCACCATCTATCAAGTTAAAAAAATATACGAACTTCAATCCTGAGGTTCTTTTTTCATAAAACCAAGCACCACAAATCTGCTACCTTTATGTAACCTTTAGATGTTGGCTGAGAGACTTTATGCCCCACATACTCAGTAATACTGAGGTCATCACTAACTGATTTTTAACTGCCATCAAGAGTTATCCACTGGCAACTTGTCCAGTGAACGGTGCAGCATATGCGCTTCTCCAGAAGTTCTCTCCTAGCACCTACACAGCTCATAAATTGTGTACGTTTTACCGGGGGGGGGGGGGGGGGGAACCAAAACAA
>JANIJG010026298.1:0-31006 GCA_024611175.1 Megaceryle torquata | reverse complement strand
CCTCTTGTACCCACGACAGCGCCCCGTGGCCGGTCTTAGTCTATAGAGGGGTGCGGGGGCCGGGGGGGGGGTGAGGGGGTGGGGGAACCAACAACAAAACAAAACCAAAAAACCCTCCAAACTCCCTTCTTTCAGCTGGAAGAATTGTACAAGAAGGTGAGGTCAGAGAAAGGGCCTCCTCTTTTGAGCTCTGTTCCACTCCCAGGATTTAATTTGCAAGGCAAACTGAAAAATACTGTTTCTATTTAAGCAACCATGTTAAGTATCTGTACTGCCGTCTGGCCTGTTGCTAGTAACAATGAAGGTAGCTATAAATTTTATCAGAATATATAAGTGCAAGTGAAAAATAATCTGTTGGAGGTAAGTGAAGCGAATCTGTAGCACAGCAGCCTGCCAAGACAACAGTTAACATTGGTCTTTCTAAGGACTCCTCTGTGCTCCCCAGATTTTGAAGAACTGGCATGTTTTATTACTGCTGCCGTTCTCCACTTCTTATTTCTTTTCTTATTATTTACTAAGGCCTGTCAGCAGTAAGCCTGCATTTGAAGACTAGATTCAGTAGCTTCTGTAAGGTTTTGATGCCTTCTATCTCTTTTTCTGCACGACACAGCAGTTTCTGCTTGAGGTAGGATTAAAAGGCAAACTAATAACAGAAAAAAAAAAAGGCAAAGTACACCTACACACATGTGCTTGTTTTTTTAATGTGATAACTCATTACCCATCCTACTTAATGAAGGAACCCTAATGGCCCACATACAGGGAACCAGTGAATACCACAAACAACTGTAGTCTAAACTGTAGGAGTGCTGAGTGCTTATTTATGCATGGGCAGCCAAAAACCATGCACTTGTATAGGACCCGACAGTCTCTCACTGTGAGAAGTATTTTCCCAAATAGCAGTTACTTTTTAAAATCAAGCCGTATGTCAGATGCTGTAAGAAAATATCTGCTAAGTTAATCAATTTCATTTTTTTCATTAAAGCCGAGAGATACACTTAATGACACCAGTAGAAAATAAAAATACCTCTGATAACACAGCTCAGATTTAATTACTTTACTAGACACTGTGCATGATCCTGGTACCTCATACACTCTCCACTGGAGAAAACTTACTTGAATGCAGTAAAACCAGTTGCTACCAATCTAAAGGTAGCAGGGATACAGCTCAAACATCACAATATTTCATAAACTCATATTAGGTATTTCTGTCCTAAAGGAATTTTAATCACAAGCTTTGGGTTTCTGAACATGATTCTGAATGTGTTTGTAGCAATTACATGACAACACTGTCTGGGCATGAGTTCTACAGAGAATCATGGAAACTATTGAAGAGAACAGAGCTTACACTTCACAAGGTTTACCAGCCTTGATAGGCTTCGCTTGAGTTCAAGTTCTCAATTTTAGTAGCTGCTCAAAACCAATTTAAATCCTCTCTGCAGACAGTTAGTTTTTATTGTTGACTAGTTTTTATTGTTTTCCATGTCTTAAACTAGGTTCTCTTTGCTCTAAGAATTAAGATGAAGAGAACACCACAGAGGCAGCACAATTTATCACTGAACTCGGTATATGCCTTTTTAGCAAACCCCAAGGCAAGATCAGGTGTCCTCTTTTTAGAGTCATCTACATTATGACACTTTGGTTTTCCTTACAAAAGAGGAACAATACAATTTTGATTTTTCAATTAACTCTGCAGTGGAAGAGGTCAATGATATCTTCAATGACTTCTTCAGAAGACTCATTGTGGTAACAAGTCATGCTCTTTTCTAACCTCAGTCTACAGAGATACTGCATGTCTTCTGAGGTAAGGAACTCTGCAGCTTATTCTGCACTAAGCTGCCAGTAGAGGATCAATATCAAAACTTGCCAGTTTAAATAATCACTCTATGTGCTGACACCAAGTATAATTTTATAGTATAACTAGTAATTGATTTCAACTGTGTCCAGGCCAGACTGACTTCAATGGCCTCCATTACCATCTGTACTTTGTAATTCAGTAGTCAGTACTGACTATATTATTAGGAAAGAATATTGCATGATATTAACTTTGAATTACAGTTTAAAAGAAAGTAAAAAAATTACATTGCATCCATTAGTTTTATTTACATCACCTGAATCTTTTCAATCATCTTATTATATAGCTTTCTCTCATTCTTATGCTGGGTATTTCTATACATCCCATTAAACCGATACCTAGTCTCATGAGGGATCACACAAACTTTAAATGCAGTTCAGCATTAGCCTGCTCTGCAAGAAAATGTGATTTTTTTACTTTTCTCAGTCATGGCTGCTGTAAATAACGGGTTAGGAATTTCCAGAATTCTTCTGTCCCTGTGAAGGATGTGCCATGTCTTAATTGCAGTGTGCCTTGTTTGCCATGGCCCCCATTCACCTAAAATAACCAGAAACTTTTCAGTATTACCCTGCAGCAAGCCTTTCTTCCCTTTGGTGTATGTGCAGTAGAAGTCAATGGGGAGTTTTCTGTATGCTGCATCTTTAAGAGCAAGCCTGCTAACCCACATCCTGAACTGCTTCAGAGCCAATTCCCAACGCATGAGTCACATACACTCTGCTCTCTCTTCTCTTCTTATATTTGCTCTTTTATGTCTTTGTTGTTTCCATTAGTCTAAAGTAAAAGTCATTCAGGCTAAAAGGACATGTTTGTTCTCTGCTGATGAAAAGCTGTAACATTCCTTTGCGAGGAAATCAACTAGCTTGTGCTGAATCACAAGCAGAAAACTGTTCTCATCCACCCTGGAAACAAGATTTACCGGGCACTTCTAGAGAACAACTAGAAGGGTGTGAGAGATGACAAAACTGTTCAAAACCATAAATGGTTTAGGTAATTAGTTAAGAGGCTAATAAATGTTGACTTGGAGGAACCTCGCTGGAAACATATACTACAAATGTAAACAAAAACATTCCGAGTTTTTTTCAAGCAACAAAAAAAATCCTTTTGGTTCCTTTTATTTTTATTATTTTGTTGTTACAGACTCAGATTAGCCCCAAGGAAGGGTGGCAAGTTTACAGTTCAGCCCAGGATCCTGATGGCCGTTGCATTTGCACTGTTGTTGCACCGGAACAAAACCTGTGTTCAAGAGATGCCAAAAGCAGGCAACTCCGACAGCTGCTAGAGAAGGTAAGTCTTCCCAACAAATTCCTCATTTTGATCATTAAACTCTCCATGGAAATCCACTCCTTTCTCTCTAAGTTTAATACATAATGGAGGACTGCAGAGTACCTATTAAAAATATTTCTTCAAGGTATATCCCCTACCTGTCTTCTCACCACTGATGATTATTTGTCTGCTTTCCTTATGTCACACCTTTCCCAACCCAAGCCACCTATCTGGCAAACTGAAGTTACACCTTCTCTCTTGTTCACTCCTCCCAAGATTCTTTCTTACACACAGACAGGACTGATTTTTCTGTGTAAAAACAGTTACAAATCCCACCTCAAACTAGCTAGTTGCTGTGGGATTTAAACTACAGCTTCATCATGTGAGATTCTTGAAGGTCATTCCTCGTCTCTTATCAACAAATAATGAGAAATAGACATGAGAGCATTTGCAAAGCAGACTGTACAGAAGAGAAACAGATATTTTCTTCCATTTGTTCTTTCCTCAAATAATACTATTTATCTTTCCCTGGTGATGCAAATTTTCCTTGAACAACCCAATTCTTATTTCTGGTATTATCCACTATTGCATATATAGTAAAACCAGTGAAGTGTTATTTTTCATGAACAATGGGAAAATTGCTGCAACCTTGAAAACACAAACTATTGTTCTGTATTCTCTATATAAGTAACTAAGTTATAATTATTGTATCACAGCCAGTGGTACAGAACCTGAGGCCTGAGAGAGTGATCCAACAGCAGCAGAAAGCAACAAAAAATGTAGACCTAAAAATACTCCCTAAACCTCCATGAACTTCAGCAGGGACTTAATTTCAGGTTGTGACAGCATCCGTAGCATAAGATGCAGGGAGAGGACATTGATGAACCAGGACACAGAGGAGGAGCTACATCCCCTCATGCTGTCTGTTTACTTATCAGAGGAAGACTTCAGTCCACAGAGTCTTTGCTCTAGCTTATTTCTCAAACACTAAAATATAATCTTACTTTCTTTTGGGTTGCAAACTGGAGGTGTGTTAAGATCTCAACACAGTTTTTGAGCTGCCACAGGAAAGAAACTAAATCATCATTTAAATCAAGCCTCTATATGAATGCATCTTCTGCCAAATGCAAACATTCAAAGTTCTTCCAAGACCTGAAAGACTTTATCTGCCTGCTTTCAACAATTAAAAAGCAAAGAAAAAAGAAACGTTGCTTTTTCTTTTTTCCATTAAAAATACCAAGATCTGCTAAGGGCAAATGTACAATAACTAATGTATACTATTTTTAAGAACATTGCCTGAATCCACACATTCTATAGGTCACAATATATTAGTTTCAAACATGAGGATCAGTTCAACAAGAGGAATGCTGTTGGGTTTCTCTCTTTTTAGGAAGGCAGAATTTTTATTTTTTTTTTTTTTCATTGAGACAAAACTTTATCATGGTGCCTAATACATTTACAGAGGTCTGCTTTTTTGTGTTTTGGGAAAACAAAACACTTCCTGAAGCAGAGTAACTGCACCTGCAAAACGTGTTATTTTTATGACTGGCAAAACCTTTGCTTTTATAGCAGATACTTTTTAAAGTTTATATCATTTACTCTGGGTAACAGGTATTCTTGCCTCATTTGTGGTAAAAGTGCTCACTATATCTATAAAGTCACTTGCTCTCCAGAAATTACCAAAATATTCACTCCTTCTCATCTGTTAAAAAAACCATGGTTTTCTCCCAGGGAAACAATTGGATTAAATTTCTAATTTTGTATCTACTTACAAAATCATAAGCAAACATCTCTTTGACAATAGGCACACCTCAGCTTATCTCAGTCTCACGAATTCCTTATACTGAATAGACTGAATTTATTATGTCTACTAGCAATGAAAATAATTCTCTGAATGATAACCACAGCCTCCAAATCACAGTCCTGTGCCCACAAACTGCTTAGAAGTCAACACATGCTATTGAGCACATCCTGAAGAACTGTCAGCATCTACTACAAGTGTCAGACTAGACTCCACTGCCTCATTGCCTTTTTTGAGCTTATTGATAATGGTGATGAAAGGATCTCTCCCTTTACCTCAAAGAAGCTAGGACGAATCTTTTATGGCATCAAGGTTTTGCTTGTGATAGTCCTCTGTTAGCCTGTTCCCCAGTTTTTGTACTGTCATGCAGTTATAGAATTCAAACTATACTGTGGTACAAATGACTCCCAACTAAAGCATTGACAAAAGCACATTTTATTGCCTGACGTTTAACTATGTAACCATGGAAAAAAAATAAAGCAACAAAGAGTGCATTTAGAGAGTGTTCTTCTTTAACAGGTTCAGAATATGTCCCAATCTATTGAAGTTTTAAATCTACGGACTCAGAGGGATTTCCAGTATGTTTTAAAAATGGAAACACAAATGAAAGGGCTGAAGGCCAAGTTTCGGCAAATTGAAGATGATCGGAAGACATTAATGACAAAGCATTTTCAAGTAGGTTTTATTTTAACAATAACTTCGAAAGCCTGCTGGAAGCAATGTACTAAGCAGCAATGCATGGACTGATAAGATCTCAGTTTAAAACGCTCATACAAGAGCAACATTAAAAAGAAAAGCATAATAAATCTGCCTTTATGATGATAATCTTCTGTTCTGTTCAATTTAATTGTAATAGAGAGTAACTATTAATTATTAAGTCATTAGAGAAATGTCACAATAAACAGATTCCTGTTTTTTTCTGTACCAATATGCATGTCATACTGAGAAATTTATATTCATTCAAGCTCCAATGATAAATGGGGAGATCCAATGGAATTAATAGCAAACAACTAGAGAGTTCTGCACTTTTAGTGTTGTCTGACATTTACTGCAGCTGAAGGGAAGAAAGCCTATAATAAATCAGGTTATTGTAATTTTTATCCAGTACAATTAAGATCTAATTTCACATCTGAAGGTTTGCTATTTTGAATTTGGGATGGGGAGGAGGGCAATCATTCCCAGTCACATTTGTGTGATTAAAAAAAGACTTCCATGGAATTTTAATGACAACAAAAACTACAAGTCAATTTTTGTGAGGAAGGGGGGTTGCAAAGATTACAAAACAGCATTGTGCATTCTGAAAAAGCTATGTGAAGTACTCGTAAGGAAAAAATGGTACAAGAGCATATTTAAGTTCTTTAAATATCAAGTCTGCTAAACTGATATTTCAAGACTGCAAGACAGCAAACTAAGATCCAGAAATACACTAAGGATTACATTATGTTAACCAAATATATATTTTTTAAGTGTTTATTAAAGTTCATATAAAATGGACTTAATTTTAAAGCTGATGCTAAAGTTAGATAACTGAACAATTATATAGCTAAAGGATCTAATATTTTTCAGAGACACTGAATATCCAACAGGTCTTAATAATAGCAGGAACTAAGTACACTAATGCTCTGACTACCAAACTTTATCTCGTCATTCTTAGTTCAGATTAGAGCACAGACCTCCGGTTATTTTTAGGTAGTAAGAAACATCTCTACCTTTTTCCCCTTCATCACTCATTGCTACAATAACAGCACATTTGTGCAATACCATGATACATTCTGTATTTTCATTATAGTTTTCCTTAGGAACAAAATACCAAAATTTGAATGTCTGATACACAATGTCAAAGGTAGCAGATTTCTGCAATACTCTAACCTTTTAAATATTTGGTATTTGTATTGGCCAGTCATTTAACTTCAGTTTGACAGTTTTCCAGGAGTATAAAACAGATTTCCAACCAATCAAGTTATAAAGTAATTTAAAAGGTCAACACAATACAATACACTCTGGCTTTCTAAAACTTTATCTACTAAAATTCCATCTTCCATGAGACAAAGAAACTCATTCTGGGTATGGCATAACCCCTCATATCAGCTGGCACAAAGTGCCAGAATACATCTACCACCTATCCATGTTGCAATACAAATTAGTTCTTGTACCACTTATCATAGAAACAAGCTACGTGTCAGCAGAAACCAAGAAAATAATTTTCTTTATCATGAAAATATCAGAGCCATCTTTATATCATCTACCAAAATGAGATGCTCTAATGCTGTGGTTCCATGTTGATGAGAAACCAAGAGTACAAAACTTGATCCTGATCACACTAGAGCTTATGGTCATGCTTCTGTCAAATCAGCATTTATGACAGGCCAGAGATATCCGATGGCCACATAAAGTTACAGCAGTCTGCCCAAATGATACCTTCTCTGGCACAAATCCTATCAGAAATAAATTACCTTCACTAATTCTCTTAAACACTTTTTATCTTCCTGAGTTTTTACAAGCTTTGTATTTTTTTTCCATCATAGTTTGCCCATGATTTTTGTCAGTACACTGCCCCACAGAACCAAAGCCTAAATTCATAAATTTGAAATGAAGTAGCAAAAACTTTGGCTTTTGTACCTCCACTTTCTACATCACAAAGCCTGCTCTTCTTGTCATCAAGGAAAATGTAACTATTCATTTTAACAGGCATAAAGTAGGCTCAAGTTTTTAATAAAATTAGTCAAAAATAGTTTTAACTGTAGACAAAAGACTCTTCGCTTCTTTGTTTCACTAATTCTGCTACTATAAGTGGAAGACCCCATAAAAATAGAACCAATACAACTCCCAATACTCACAAATTCATAATGATGTATCTGCTTATAATTTAAAATGCGATTTTCTAGCTATTGAGTTGTCCTGTGTGCAAAACATACTTCCTAACACCACATATTAGTCTTTGAGTAAAATAATATATCCTGCATGAAAGCAATTGTTAAAACAATATGGATATATTAGCTAGGCGATGAAGAGATACTGCAGAATTCGAGCTGTCTTAGAATATGTTCAAGAGACAAAAATTCAGAGGTAGCTCTTCAAGCAGCTCAGATGCTGACCCTGCCTATTAGTTTCTTTCACATCTCCTTATCAAGAGCGCGTCTGGCATCATTATGTTATTTACTCTGGAATTGTCCTACCCTGTTTGTTGCATCCTTTAATAGAAGTGATGTAACAATCCATACACATATTCTCACAGTGACTACACTAACCTCTAACCACATTTGCTTCTGCACCTCTTGTGCTTGAGCTTCCATTTTGTTCTCTTCAGCTTTCCCTTTTCCTATGCTGACTACTCCAGCTATTCTTCAGGACTTGGGTTTTTTTAACTATTAAATAGCCTCTCCCTGTGTGTCCTCATCTGTTCCCAATCTCTATTACCTCGTGCTAGTACCTAAAAAATTTTATTTCCATCCTTTGCCTTGTTTTGTCCAGGCTTGTACCTCCTCATGTCTCTCTGGCATTTGCTCACAGGAGACCTGCTGTTTCCTCAAATTATGAACAGATAGGCAAATCTCTATATGCAGATGGTAGCATCAGGGACAAACCTCTCTGCTTTTCAATAAAGCAAAACCTTTTGACTGCAGAGATTCTTCAAAGTTTTCTACAGAATAACCACCAAACAAAAAACATCAAACAATTATTTTAAATTTAATATAGCCCATACAAATAGCACATTTAAAAGAATAAGGAATGAAAGATGAGAAGCCAATATAGGTTAGAAATTGAGACAAGTTCTCAAAGTATGAGACTCAGCAAAAGTCTGAGAAAGGGGCTAGCCAAGATTCCAAAGTGGAGCCTTATTTTATTGAGCCAACATCTGAGAACAGGATTGGTAACACAACAACTGCTTATGGCAAAAAAAAAGTTGATAGTCCAGAATAGGAATCATCTGAGGGATTTCAAAGGTGACTAGTGTTGTAGCAGGATTAGAAATAAAAAGTGCAGGTAAATAAATGGGGATTTTTTTTTACTTCAGAAGAAAGAGGTATATATATCACTGGGGCCAGAACAGAACTAAACAGTCTTCAGCAGCCGCTGAGGGGAAAAAAAAAAAAAGGAATTCAGTATTTCTAAGGACTGAAATAGAAATCTAACAGCTCACCAACTAGAACAGCACTGTAAAACAGGTATGACCTCACTGAACGTCACTATGCATTCAGGCCTAATCACCTTCTCTCAAGAAAGACACAGAGGGTTTTTCCACTGGATGGCAAGTGAGACCTTCAGCACCTTTGGTTCAGATCACTTGAAGGTAATTGTGTACTTCCAGAAGAAAAACTGTTCTCTCATGCATTTTATTTACTGCTTATTACCATTGAGTCTGAGGTTTCTAAGACTTTCACACTACACGGACAATAGATCTGTAACTAAAATCAATAATATTTTCAAGACATTTTAATAATCAGGCATAAATATTACCTTAAAGGGAATTATGGGATTGAACTCTTTTAAACTGCTCTAATGCACATTTGATTGCCTTTAACAGGAGTTGAAAGAAAAGATGGATGAGCTCCTGCCACTGATCCCAGTTCTGGAACAATACAAAACTGATGCCAAATTAATCACCCAGTTCAAGGAGGAAATTAGGAATCTGTCTACTGTCCTCACTGGGATTCAGGAAGAAATTGGTGCTTATGACTATGAGGAACTACACCAACGTGTAATCAGTTTAGAAACCAGGCTTCGAGACTGCATGAAAAAGCTCAGTAAGTTAACAACTTCATGGCAAATTTGGTCCCTTGGGTATATATATTTTAGTTGTCTCTCTGTAGAAAGATGTTTTCTTTTTTCTTGGAGAAAGACTGCATTATATTCTGATCTGTGCTACCCTAATAAAAGTCGAGTAACTCAACCTAACGTCAGTCATATCCTCAGTTTGCACCATTGTATCTTATATAATGATCTGCTTTACTGTATACAGAAGGAATTAAGATAGAAAATCATAACAGACAGCAACTTTAAAATCTAACAGATTTGCAACTGGTTGTAAATCTTCTTTCTCTTGTAAATATTCTTTAAAAAAAGCTCAGACAAGCGTTGTTACTTGGCTCATCTTTGGGATGTCAGTGTGAAGAAAAAAAATAGTGGCAAGTAGGCTGGAATCTACTTCAAGATGTCCACATCATAACCCTCTCAACTTGCTATGACACCTGAGAGGCCACTCTAACTGTACGGTCTTTAGACCTGTAATATCAGCATTAAGAGAGATGTGCCATTCTCCATTTTGCAATACAACAGAATTAAGCATTACACCTCATTTAAGGGAACAAAGCATGATTTTTGTAGGAAGCCCAGCAACAATCCAGTGTAAGCACTGCACTAGATTTACATCAGGCAGCCTCCATCTTGGCTGTTCACATGCTGGCTTTAGTTAGAAAAAGACAAATGTTGAGCATCTCTAAAAAACAGTGCTAGTTCAGTATCAGCTACCAAAACTAAAAGACTGTATCATTATCAAGTGTCAGGCTTAACTTCCATTATCCGAAGAGGGATAGTTAGTACCTGCCTGCTTTACAATCACAACACAGTCTCTCCCCCTCCCCAGTTTACCCATGCATACTGAGACTCCTGACTGGATCACTACTGCAATCTGGATTGCAACCAGCAATCCAGCACCTCTATGAGAAATAAACCCTTCTAAGTTAACAATGAACCTGAATGAACTAGAAATTCCAAGATTCAGTCCTGTGATCGGTATCCCAGTTATCAAGTGTGGGATGTTTACTTTTAAATGCTACACACGACATGAAATACATTATTAACTTGATAAGCAGTGCTTCTGTTTTTGTGAGTCAATGGAATGAGAAAAATCTAGGTTAGGTTAGCCTCTTAAATTATTTATTTTCAGTTTCTTTATTTTACACTAGAAATCACATAGTGATGATGGGCTAAAATACATGAAAGGCTTCTTCAAACAGAAATTTCTTCTGATCCTGTTTTTCCTTCAGCACACACACATAATAGCACATTACTTCATTGACAGGAGGCAGTCAGGAGAAATGGCTGTACAGCAATACTGCAGTAAGCAAGAAAATTCATCTAAATAGTATTTTCTGAGTGTTCTAGTGAGTTTATTAGAAACCATAATATCAGCAATTTATCTTTAATCAGTATCTTGTTTTTCTTTGCTTTTTTTTTTCTTGTGACATTGATTAGTGAAGTGACTAACAGTATAAGATTTTTTACATCACAATTACTACATATATTCACAGGAGTTATTTCCCTGTTTTTCATCCACACTTCCCCTCTTATCTATCCTGAATTCCTACAACAAATTCTATTTCTCTTGATGTACCAACGTAAAAGAAAAAAAAAACCTCTATGAAAATTATGTATATTAACAAGATACAGAGAAAAATTTTGCATTAAATAGAGTATTAAGCACATCCATTATTTAAGGGGTTTGGCTTTCTCAAGCTCGTACACAGATTTATCATCCTTACTGTCATTGTTCCCTGGTTTTAGATGCTTAAATGACTTCTATGCTCACCTACTAATGGACCAGCTGTATTTCTGGCCTATCCCTGGGTGCCTTTTAACATAAAACCAGCTTTGGTTAGGTTACTGTGAGTAGCTCCCGAGAGCTGGTACTATGTGTTCAGATCCGCAAGCATAAAGCAAAAAGAGCTTTCATGCCTACACCTTCTGCCCAGCCACATTCACCATGCTGGAGATGACCTAGCTGTGACTGTCCATGCCAGTCTGATAGCCAGAAGCCTACAGCAGCAGCAGACAGACTGGCCCAAATATGCCACAGGATCTGGCTTGAATCTTCACAGATTTTGTTGCATTTCACAATATAATTATCTAACCAGCATGTGTAATAGCTATTTTCCATTCTTCTCCCTAGCAGGTGTTTTTCAGCAATATAATGCATTATTTATATTGTCCTGGCTACTTAAAAGGCATCTTCCATCTGCACTGGCAACACTTTCAACGCTCATTAACATACAGTAAGCAGTTGTCTTACTTTCACTGAGGTTTAATTATTACCGCAGCAGTTACGGTGATTGAAACATGCTCCTTCTCTTTGGAATATGAGAAAACTGAGGCGGAAGCTGAGAAATTTGTCCACAAAACTTGAAAAGGATGCATGTAATTAACACATAGGAAGAGAGTACATATTACCACACGCACCCCAATTCACATACACTATGTACCTATGGGTCCTTTGCTGGCATTCAGGTAAGGTATGTGCATTTATAAGAGGTTGCACAGTATGCTTGGGCCGCTCCTATTCTTGTCATAATGTATTTATGAAATTGGAAAGAAATTATACAGGTAGCTTTCATAGAAACCAATACTCTGCCACATGTTACTTATGAAATATGAAAATATAATTAGAGTAAATACACATTGGATTAATTGTAGTTACATCTAATTATAACATAGAATCTAAGCAATATTTTACAGTAACATTTTTTGGTTAGAAATTCAGAAGTAGAATATTCTATGTATTCAAAGAAACTCAATTCCCAGACGTGCCATGCCACAGAAGTGTTAAGTAAATGATCCTATCTTTCAGTATATTAGTATGACCATTCCTACCAAGAAAACTCAGCATGCAAGATCAGTTTTAATATAGCCACATGAACAATTTTAAGGTTCATTCTGCAGCTGAGAATATCAGCTGGGATTAGAGCAACACATTTTACACTTAAGTAGACAAAAATAAGCTGTTTCCTATTCTGGTGGAAGAGTGAGGAGAATTTCTTGCAGTGAATGAAAAGTTGGAAGTGTTTACAACCACACAGAAAATTCACCTCATTTGTCGGTGAACTGTTACATTAATTAATATTGAGCTTTATTCTTGAAAGAGCTGTTGTTCATTTAACTTCATTATCAAATGTAAGATCAGGCTTGGGCAAATTATAAGGGAATTATCTTTATAAAGTCAGTAGTGCTCATTATTTCAGTGTTAAACAGATGATAAACTGCATATTGTAATAACATGTCATCAAAATGCTGTGATATTAATCTGGAATAAATTATTTAATTCTATTAGTAAATCAATAATACCTCAGCACAGAGAGCATACTTGGTGCTTTATAAGAAACAAACCAAATTATCCCGATTCTGCCAAGATTTGTAGGTCTGCTGTAATGAATAGATAGACATATTTGAAGATAGGGCTCCAAATGACAGAACTGGAGAAAACAATGATACCTTTCACTTGAAGAATGAGAAATTAGTTTTACTGTTTTCTTAATTGTGTAAACTTAATTCTTTTAAGTTGCAACAAATATTGTAAGCAACACTGCATTAGAGGAATGTCTGAAGGTTTGACAGAATAAAGTGTGAACTGAATTTCAGAGGGATTTCAGTGAAAAGGAAAGGACAATTTGGCCTCAATTATTTTTTTACTGGTCTTGTATTTTCCTGCATCATCACTCAGCAACAAGTTCGCTGTATTCACAAGATCAGTATTTATCAAGCCAGTTCATATGTGGAATACATGGGACAATTTACTTCTACAAAAGTTACTTTTGCAGCCTTAAATCATTCAAAACAGGATAAGCGATTTATCAAGTTGACCATTCAGCCAAGATTTGCTTTGGGGCCTTGTTCTATTTTTTTCAAGCAGTTCTTTTTGATCTGAGAGGACTTACTGATAAGAGGTTCCATGGGGCACATGTCTGGAAGCAATGGTTTGAGTTCTGACTACTAAAAAAAAAAAAAAGAAGAGGAAAAAAAGAGAGGTGATACCCATGCACTTGGCCCTGAACTTTTCTTAATTTAACACAAGAGTGAGATTCTAAAGCAATCTGCAGCTGGAGTAAGGGTGAGGGTAGGCCAGTACAAACAATATTTCCACATTTTTAAAATCATGTTATTAATTTTATAAAAAGGCTGTCTGCAGTAACAGAGCATTAGACTTACATGACTAGAATTTTGGCAGAGACTACGTATATTAAGATCTTGTGCCTAAGGATCTCCCAGCTATAAGGCAGCTGTGATGACAAGACAGAAATGGGCACCAACAGCTCTGCAGCTTCATTCTTACTGCTCAAGCTGTCAGCAAGTAGGCCAACAGACCTCAGGTACTGCTGAGGTTTACAGCAGAAATCTGCTGATGGGATACGATTAGCACTACAATGGGAACAACTTACCATACGCAGAAAAATACCAGTTCCGTCAAGTTATACAACAAGTAGGCACATTTAGGAGTTTCTGTTTAATGAACAAATCAAAGATGGGACATACTATAGGGCAGGAGAAAAAGAAAATCCTCATGCCTCTTACACGATTCTTTGTTTTGTTATTCTGAAAAGAGAAACTTTATTGCTTGTTCAGACAGCTGCCCCCCAGCTATATAGCAACTCTCCTAACAGTCTTCCTTTCTTGAATGGCACCTGGGAAAAAAAAATTTAATCACATAAACATATCCTGACTCAAACTGGTGATCATTTAGTGGCTGAAGTACAATATCACCTTTTTTCACAATTAATGTTTTTCACATTTTGAAAGATCATTTTCTAAAAAGCATCTGACTCCCATCACAGGGGAAAGCAGCTCAGTTCATACAGTTTAAACCAAATCATGACTGAAGAGGTTTATTAACATGTAATTAACTGACAATTCATGAACTACACATTCAGGATCAATACAAGTAACACAACAGACAAAGCACAGCACTAGACACTTAAACATTAATAGGCCTACAAATTTCTGAATACCCTTCTCTAGCTTGAATCAAAAAGCTCCAGTCACACGTGGCTCATCACCCACACAAGCGCCCAAGGGGTTATGTGTGAAAACCCACCCACCCCAACAGCCAGCATGGACTCCAAGCACACTCCCTACTTTTACACCTCTCCCACGGGAGATGTGGGGCCTTAGTCGCACTGCGTGCCTGTGCCGCTCCCCACAAGGCGCTGACACACGCTGGTGAGAAAGCCCGTGAGTTCACGCGCACCTGCCCTGGCCGTGGCACCTGGCTCGCTGCGAGGGCTCCGACTCCGCTCGCAGAGTGCTGGCTCCTCACAGTACTTGGTGGGGTGGCTGCTCTGCCCGGCCTCGCCAAAGCTGTTGTGCCAACAGATGGTTTTTGCAAATTCAACTCATGCTGTGCTCCCCTGCCTATTCTGACACACAACGTTACCCAGGCCATGTGCAGAAGGTGGGCTTTGTGAGCACCCCTACATCTCTGCCATGGGCTCTTGAAGTTTTGTCCACTCAGAAGTGAAATTTAACAGTTCATTTTTGAGTACACATTTAGCTTCCTGAGTATTTTTTTTAAATAGAAGAAACAGTTTCAGAATTCCAAATTCTTTGCATATGTTTTCCTACTGATTTCAATACTGTGTTTTAAAGGCACCATTTAGTATACCCTTAAATTCATACATTCACTGTATTTTAGTTATTTTAAAGACTACAATTTCAGGAACAATCTTTTCCTGATTTCTTTCTACTTAGTATTGGTCTTCTGATAATTTTATTCTAAATTAAATATTCCAAATCAAACCCCTCTGAAAGTTTGAGTTTATCTGATGTTATTTACTGAGACAATTTACTAATATACCATGTAAAAATAAAAGCCTTCACCTTGATAAGTGAAAGTCCTCTACTTTCCAAACTAATAGCAGATCATTGCTATAGAAAAACAGCACACAGTGTTAGCAGCCTATCTAAAAAAAAAAATCTAGAATAAAAAACTCTGTACTATGATAACCAACTGTAGAAAACCTGTAAGATTCTTTAAAACAAGAAATTCCAAAATATCTTCAGAAGATTGTAAAATACATAGATTGAGATATCTTTGAATTGACTCAGAAAATAGATACAACCTACTCTGCTCACTGAGGTCCCGACATGTGCTCACTTATCTTTAATTTGCATTACACCACATGTCCCTGTGAACAAAATCCTCATAAGTAGTCACTGAGTTGTCACCACAGCATTAACCACCTTCTAATTGACTGAAACAGGCTTGCACAACACATTAATTTCCCGTTTCATAAAGTAGAAAATACAGACTTGATGTGACCTCTTTTAAACTGCATAAATTCACTCTCAACATGAGATAGTTTTTGCTCCACATTTCCTAGACAGATAGGGTTATACAAGTTAGCATAATCATGTATCACAGAGCAGCACTTATTTTTAAATTAAAAAAAAATTAAACATATCACCTCTTTTTACATTCTTATGGAACATTTTTCCCTCAAGAAATATGCTGTTTCACCTAATCACCTACACACCACTGTGTGGTATTAAGCCTCTTTGTAAACATGGATTCCACCAGGGACTTGTTGCTAATAGGTATGTTATTGATGTCCCCTAAAATATAGATTTTTGGATTGTTAGGAAGGTCAGCATCCAAGATCATATCGACTCTCATTATTTCCTCACAGACAGTCTAATATGAGACGGCTAAATGGATTAGAAGCCAACCGATACAGACAAGATTGCTGAATAATTCTTGTATTTGCTTTCTTAACTTCAGACAGACCCCTAGTGCTGGAACAGTGATGTGTGTGTAACCACTGGGCAGTCGGGCACAAGCAGTTGTTTACACCTATACATATGCTTTGCATACAAGCTCGATTTTTTCTGTATGCCCTTAACCTTCTTGTAACCCTGGTCAATGGAAAACTGAAACATCCATCAATCCTAGACTAGCAGTGAACATTCTGAAGGCAAAAGTGAGGGGGTTTATGTCATTTTTTCATTTATTAAATGTTGCTCACTTCAGCTCAGAAGATATTTTACTATGTTTTATTTTTCTTTATGACCAGAAAATGTGATTATGCTTTAAAATACTTTTTTTAAAAAAATACACAAATACATTTTTATTTCTATATTTTTACATATTTATATTACTGCTCAGTATGGAAAAGTTCATACGGTGAAGATGACAATTCATCTTCAACACAAGCCTGAATCCCCTGGAGCCACTATTTAGTCTAAAGCAATTGGTCTTGTGTTCTGACTGATGTCAAGGAGAGCTGAGTAAATATTTGCATTAATGCATTTGCTTTTCTACTTTCAGCATGTGGCAAATTGATGAAAATTACAGGCCCCATTACAGTCAAGATATCCGGAACCCGATTTGGAGCCTGGATGACAGACCCATTAGCATCAGAGAAAAATAACCGAGTACGTTAAGGCACTGCATATCTTTGTGTTCTTCTGAAGTTTTACATCCTTTATTTTAAGCTTTAACAAGATCTTTTCCCCCCTAGGAGGTTACAGTCATGTGTGTTTCTTCTACTTCAATCATTTTCACTGTTAAACATATTCAGAGAAAAAGCAACAGTGTTTGTACAAAACCATTCAAAGACAGCTAAGCACCTCTGTGCCATTTCCTTCAACTGTTTCAGGGATGACTTAACGCTTATCTGAACTCACTAGAGAGCTTTTTTCTATCTACCACATTTAATTGACCTTGAGCATTTAAGAACTCAAGTAATACAATACAAACATCAACACTTTTACCCGAGAGCAAAACCTATAATGCAGCACTGTTAAAATTTGCAGGATTAGGCCTTATAGAAGCTGTATTCAGACCATTTGCTGCCTCAGACCCAAGATATATTATTCTTTGGATCTGCAATAGGATATCAAATTTGCCATAGCTTTCAGGATGTGCTCTCTCCATCAAAGGGTTTTTTGAGTCAAAACACTAGGTTTCATTTGTACAAGACCCAAAAGATTCATGTTTTGAATAGAGAAAAAAACAAAAGCAATAGAAAAGGCACCCATACAAATGGTAATAACTAAAGATCTGTGTGCAACTCTCCCATGCCACTGTGTCCATGCAAATTTACTACTGACCCCAAGAAACTCAATTAACTTTAGGAGAGCAGCAAACTCTGCTCAGCCCCATCTTGTCCTGAGGAAGTCTCTTCTGCTATCTCAGAGCACCAGAGGCTGCTCCAGCACTATCCCCATGGGCCACTGCCTCCACCAACACTTTCTCCCCACTGTGGCCGCCTCCCTGCATACCCTGCAGCCCTGCAACCCTCTCCATGTTCCCCCCATCACTCTTAAAGCAACACAAAGACTACCCATGTGCATGCAAAATAGAACAAGCCATATTCCTCGCAGCATCTCAATCAATAGAAGGATGTGGAAATTAACTGGTGGTTTTGTTAATGCCAGTTTTGAAATTGGCACCAAAAAAATATCTCCATAAATTATTCTGTTCTTTGGTTAGTCAGGATTTCATTTATCCTCTGACAAACCAAAAGGAGAAAAGGCAAAATGAATTAAGGAAAAAATGAGGGAATGGAAGTTGTCATATAAAACATTTTAAAAAGTATTGATTTTGTTTTCTTTTAAGAAAAAAAAAGTTCCTAAACTTCATTGATTTCATTGCTACTGTATTTGGTTTCTTTACCAATCCAAGCTTAACTCACATGCCATTTCCCATCTTTCTCTGATTATTAGTCTCTAGGAACACCTTTAAGTAACTCCCATATAGAAGAGACCCAAGCACTGAATAATCCAAAATTAAATTTCTCTGAAAATGCAGACACTATTTAGTAACAGTCTTCTTGAGAGTTCACTTGTATAGATAAGTTTAGATTTAGAAATTCAAGAGCTCCCTGTGCTTTTGTAAGAGGAATATGGACAAGATTGTACTTTGATAGCGTGCTTGCACAACTAAAATCTTTTTTCCTTCTTTTTCTGCAATGTATCCATCATGCCATATCATGATCATGTACCAGAGATTGTGTTCCAGTTGTTTACTCCCAATATTTGTTTTCTTTCCAGGTCTGGTACATGGACAGTTATACTAACAATAAAATTGTCCGTGAATATAAATCAATTGCAGACTTTGTCAGCGGGGCTGAATCAAGGACGTACAACCTTCCATTCAAATGGGCAGGAACCAACCATGTTGTCTACAATGGCTCCCTCTATTTCAACAAGTATCAGAGCAATATCATCATCAAATACAGTTTTGACACTGGGCGGGTGCTTGCACAGCGTAGCCTTGAGTATGCTGGCTTTCACAATGTCTACCCTTACACATGGGGTGGCTTTTCTGATATTGACCTGATGGCAGATGAAATTGGGCTATGGGCTGTGTATGCCACCAACCAGAATGCAGGCAACATTGTCATCAGCCAGCTAAATCAGGATACACTGGAGGTGCTGAAGAGCTGGAGCACAGGCTACCCAAAGAGAAGTGCTGGAGAATCCTTCATGATCTGTGGCACCTTGTATGTAACTAACTCTCACTTAACAGGAGCCAAGGTCTACTATTCTTATTCCACAAAAACCTCCACTTATGAGTATACAGACATTCCTTTCCATAATCAGTATTTTCATATATCCATGCTTGACTACAATGCAAGAGATAGAGCTCTCTATGCCTGGAATAACGGACATCAAGTCCTGTTTAATGTCACTCTTTTCCATGTTATTAAAACTGAAGATGACACATAATTTTCTCTCCCTTCCCCTCACCTCCCTCCCTCAAAGCAGTGTCATTTGTGATAAACTCTAAAAGCATCCATCTTTCTCAGTTTCTTTTAATTTACATTTCTTTTTCAATTAAAGAAATGCAACATTTTCTACCATATAATGCATTTCAAATATGTCTGAGCCTGTCAAAAATGACCTGTTGGAAATAAAAGCATTTTAACTCATGATTCTACAAGGTCTAACAAGACCTTATCTTGAAAAGCACTAAAGAGGATTTAAGTGGCTAAAGACAGTTTTAAAAGATTATGATCTGCCTTATTTTAAAGTCAGAGACTAATGGTGGCTTAAATGCACGAATGTCTTTTTTTACCTCATTTTTGGTTTTAATCTATTGCTCAACATCAGAAAATATTTTGGTAGTGTCAGACACATATTGCACATTCTATTTTCTTATTTATTCCAAAAGATAGATTTAGGAATTTAATTTACTTGGACATGGAGTATGATTCATTTTGCCATCATCGAATTTCCAATGTGGTGCTGTACAGTATGTTTTTAAATCTCTTGCATACATTTTATTGACAGTATGTATTTCTACCATTGTAACCACCATTGTGCAATTGTATCTCTTCACTTATACGAAAGTAAACTAAGTACTATTTTTTATAAAATATATTGAGGCTTAATTGCAGTTCTGGCTACGGGTCAATTGAAAGAGGAAAAAATCTGAGAAAAGCCTGTTATTTCTGAGAAAGACAATAGCTTCTCTGGTGCATGAGTCCCTGTTCTCAGCTTTGGTTGGTAGACTTATTCACCATCAGTGCTACTTTGCAACTATGCGGTCTCATACCAGTCCCAGCTTTATAATTGTCTGCCCTGACCAGTTTTTATCTCATGCTGTTGGCTTTTATCTCCCTCAATCTCTTTTACTCTCTTTCCTTCCACCATTTTATTTCGTTTATGCTCTCCTCCTGATCTGGGCTTTACAAGAGAGAACCTGAAAGCCTGCTGCAGCCCCCACCTCCAGCCTGAGCACATCCCCTATTTGTGCTGCTCTGGGGCAGTGAGAAGCGATGTTAGAGAAGTCACGTTCCTTCCTTTATCTGCCTATATTCTTACTCCTAATTAAAGAGCATTTATTTACTGGCAAAGCTCTTCTCTGGGATGAGAGTAATCAGGGATAAAATTCAAAGGAAAAGGTTCAAAGCCTAAATGATCAGCATGGCATCCAGTAGCCACTATACTGCTCACCCTTGCTAGAAAACAGCCACAACACTGAGGCCGATCTCTTGCAAAGGGGTTTGTGCTTTTCTAGCAGTAGTATTCTTACTTATGGTCAAAACTGTTGTCTTTAAGAAACAAATATTTCTGAAAGCTATGTGGCTTGATACACTGTCTCATTAGAAACTGGGGGAGGAGTACATATTTTATTGAGAAAAAGGAATGATGCTATTTATCCATTTTGCATAAATGGAAAGAAACTAACAACTAGTATAAGACTTTTTATTAAGCTGGCCTATCACATACTGCAATCAGGCAGGTAACTAAAAAATTGTGTGAAAGCTGCATTCCTCATGAAATCTGAGATTCTCCTCCTTACACTTTGAAATGCGAGAACATTTACAAAAATGATCTTATGGAAGAACAAGAAAAAAATAAATACACTGACATTTTGCCAGATCTATTCTGAAATCATTTGATTTGCTGATTCTTCCAGCATACCAACTGAGACCACCTTGAATCTCATGAATATTTTCATTATTATAAATATATATCTATATACATTTACAAGCCTGCTTTACAATACAAGCCCAGGTGAAGCTAAACAACAAAATGCCTTTTTTTATATACTGGTTACAGGATAGAAGACTACTAACTAAGGTTTCAAGAACCAATAAAGGGGGGAAAAACAAAAAAATTACATTGCAACATGACCAGAGAAATGTTACCATCCCACTTGCATTTACCCACTCCCGCTGAGATGAAATGACAGCTCTTATCCCTTACAGGCAGTTACACAGGATCTGGAGACACCGATTTCTGGTAGACAAATTAAACCACTCCTGTAACTAGCTTTCCTGTATTGACAGTGAAACCTCTTCTGTGACACATGAAAGTGTACACAACTACTCATTAAAAAAAGGTATTCTATGTCATACAGGAATATTTTCTGAAAATTAATTTTGGTCAGGTTTTTGTCAGGCTTTTGATAAAAACTTTTTCCCCACACAAAATAACTTCAAAAAAAGAGAACACTTTCACAAGTACAGCATTCTTAAAAACATTAGTCATTAGATTGAGAAATTAAACTTCATTCTCCTGTATCATCATAAACTACACCAATAGCCATGACATGAGGATCACTTAATCTGAAAAGAATGATTACTACTATATTTCTTTATGAAAATTTCATACTGTGTAATTAGCATGCATACATTAGTACAGGCTGATAACAGTTCTTACAGTAAGATTGATCTGATTTTCATGCCATTTAAGAGGTAACAAACTCTTATTAGTCAAAAGAGAAAGAAACAGACACTGCTGCAGGGTGCTAGAGATGGGTGGATAAGAGAGGTAGGAAAGACACCTTCGAAGGGTGATTTGTCTTACTGATGAAACTGCTGTGCTAAAGTATAGAATTTATACCTTGATAAATCCTGCCTTTCTAAATTAGTAACAATGGGTTGGATTCCAATACCTTCAAACATGAAATAACAGCTTGCACAGCAGCAAGACAACAAAACCTGATGAGACATTATCAAGTAAATAGCACTGCTTCCTGCTAAGGAGCTTTCATTTTTCTGTGAATCAGTGTTGATGACCTGTCTTTTCTAAATTAAAAATACCAAAGTCATATTCCCAAAAGGCTGAAAACACCATGCCTCGATATGAGCAAATTTGTGTTACAAGATTTGCTTTCATAATTGAGCAGGAACAAGCAGAAAATTTTCCTAATATAGCAGCAAGCTACATACATATCAGCAAGTAACTTTTTATTCTTATGGGTGAAGCATAGTCTGTGATGAGGAGGTACTGATACCATAAGGGGAATTAAAAAAAAAAAAGACATCTTACACATGAGAAAATTAATTGTAGATCTTATTTTAAAATCTCAGTGACCTCCTGTTTCAAGGGATAAACATGTAAAAGGATCACATCATTCCTGCACCCAAAATACAATTCTTAAATTTCACAAAGCTTTGCTGCCAGCAGAAGGGGATGCACACAACCACAAATCTAGCACAGCAACACAAGTCTGCCAATCCACCAGGCATGCCCCTGCTGAGGGAACCTAAGGAACATGAAGGATGCCCACCACAAAATCCACAACTCTCTCCCTAGAATAGGCTATCCATTCCCTGTGACAAAATGTGTAGAAAAAACCTCCCCAGAAAAAGCTTCTTCAACAGTAATAATCTTTTACAGTCCCTTCTGGCAATTTTTTCCAGTGAGTAACTATCAAGTCTATTGTTATGCACATTGGCTGCTCAGCCTGCCCTGTCACAGCATTCTAAGCAGACCACTGACAGAGTGACTCTGTGGAGCCTCCTCGGCACTGTAGTCACTGCTAGCAAAAGATAGTATTCAATTTGGAAAATTAAAAAGAAAACAGATGAATGAGACTGAGTGATGCAATTTAATCACAGATTGCTTATATGTAAGAATATTCATTTGCAGACACAAGCTCATGGGGCACTAGCTGTCACTCAGCTCAGCAGGCTGGATCCACAGCGAAGGAAGACAGGATCTTTGTTTCAGACCACAGCTTGAATAAATCTGTTACCTGGTAATTTGTCATAATAAACAATTGCTTAGAAAACACTAAAGATGGAGAAAACATTCACGGCAAATTATTCATCCAGTGAATTGTATCTTTTTCCTTTTCAAGAGTTGCCAGGGAACAGTCTTAATTCATACTGATTTTGATGCTAGTCGGAATGGTTTTGGAAATCATTTGGATGAGCATGTATCTTCCTATAAATCACCCAGGCATTCCCTGCTGCAAACCTTCTACATCCCTGGCATTGAGGAAGCGATGCTGACCGTTTGGGTATCTTTTCCAAAAGAAGCAGATGAAGGCTGCAACTGTAGAGCTTTGGGACAGACCTGCATGCATCTCAGCTCCTTGTGCTGACAAGCTCCTTGTTGTGCTAATTCTGAGGAGACCAAGTCTTGCTCCATTAGATTCTTTAACAAAGGCATCTCACTAGAATCTCACACTCAAAAGCACTGAAGCACAAAGACCAACTTCCACAGATCATAGAGTCAAGTCCTGAAACTCACTTCCCAACCAAGAATAGAGACTTATTACCAAAACAAAAAGCAAAGCTTATTCTCTGAGCTTTCCTCAGTAATTCTCCCACACATGACCATATAGAGGCACATCAATAGGCAAGCAAATAGATTAACTATAAACTAATCCTAGAATAAATTATAAGGTTATTTCTCCCACAGAAAACAGACCATTTAGGTTATACAACAATAGTTATGACTGGGTTTTATACATTCAATTACTGGGAAGCTAAGAAGACACAGTTACCCAGCACCAAGTTGTGGAGACTATACAAAAATTAATGATTTGTGCAGTATGGCTTTTGCTGGGCTTTAGAAAACAGATATACTACATTGATGGGATAACTATGATCACAGACACAAAACTGAGATGTACAGGGGTTTTTGTCAAACTGCAAACAGATCATCCACCTTATTATGTATTATGACTAATTACCACTCCTATAATCTGTGAACTGCTGTAGACTTTCAGTTGCCATCAATCAGTCCATTCAGGAATCATTTCAAGACAACTTCTAGCCTTCCACATCTCTCTCCTTTCTCAGAGGCCTCTTGCATAAGTAGCAGACATTGTGTCAGACAAGATGCAGGGTGATGAACAGAAAGGACACATCCTTTCTGCAGCTCTCACTCAATTCAGCAGGAGATCACTCATAAATATAGATTGGCCCCAGGTATCAAAAATTTGTATTTCCTCTGAAATCACCACATGTAGGAAATCCTCACTTTTAAAATATTAATCTTGTTTATTGATTTTATATCAACAGGAGTTGCACAAGCTTCTCAGTAAAAGTGTTCAGCTTCTTAAAGACTAAGGATATTTGTCTCCATCTCTGAAATGGAGGCAGGGAAGAAAATTCACATTTTCTTTAGAATCAGAAACTTCTAGTAGATTCATACACAGCTTGCCAGCTGAGCATCAGCAGCAGAGCCTGTGGAGTTTTCCTGTATCTACTGCTTCAGAAACTCAATTAAAATCATGACATGGCAGAAACATTTCAGCAGTCCAAGTGAAACAAAGCTTCTTCAGGATTTTGTTTCCAAAGTGGCAGAGTTTTAAACACAGCCCACCATAAATGCAGAAAATTCTGTCCACACCATTAAGTCCACTGTACAGAAGTCCCATTTTGCCTGAAAACTGTGCCACTGATAAACCATAACAGCACAGAAAAGTATATGAAGACACACAGAATAACAGCTAATTGGTCAGATTTGGCATCTAAAAACACAATCCATTTTACTTTGCTTTTTATACAGAAGCTTGAATTCACATTTATACAGTTCTTATGGTGAACATAAACAGTAAGAATCCACTGGGCCAGAAATACTCATTTTATTACTTCAGTCTGCAGTGACACAGTGCAGCACTCACACTGCGGGTTCCACACCCTAAGTGCATATTCTCAACATTTGCTCCCAGCAGAAAACACAGTGGACACCACCTCAGACAACCTATACTGAAGCCAGCAGTGACTCTCCATAGCCAGCTGCATCTTTCCAAAGCTAAGGAAATCCTTCTTACCAACAGTTTTTCTGAGCTTTATACCAGCTCAGTATTTTAAGCCCTATGCATGTTACAGCAGAAATTGTTCCTAACATGGTGCCCCTAAAGGTAAGCCAAAGACTCTTCCAGCTCCCAGAACGTGCTGGGGTATACACACAGCTTTCCACTGAAGGAATCCAAATGAACTCAAGAGGGCCTCCACATTGCTGCAACAGCTTATTTATAGACAGGTCAAGTATCTTCAAGCATTTGTTGCACTCAGAGGTCCTACTTACAGGATCAGTTATCTGTAGCTCTATATGCTTTGTATCATCTAGGATTATTTTAGTTCTTTGTTCAAAAGAACTCTCAATAATAAAACTGCACTTAAGAGTAGCATTTATAAATTGATGAAAGTGATTGCTGTATATTTTACTCTATACTAGGTTTTATTCTATGTCCTTCTCTTCTTTTCCCCTAACATAAATAAGATGAAAACATCTACTGTTAACACAAGACACTGAGACCACCATAGCAGCCACTAATTTCAGACTTCTATAAGGAGTAGTTGTCCAGTATTTTCTACTAGTCTTGTCCCTGTGGAGACCATAGCTTGTTTTGGGTTTCTAGGGAGTGCTGCTATCCTAGGCAGCAGCACATCAGGAGGTGAAGGAGACAGACACGAGGATCCAGAACAGGGTACTGGGCAACTATCTGCAGCCAGAAGGAATGGAGCACTTACATGATGGCAACCAACAGATGTTGCTCCCTTCTGCAGATGCATAGTCCTGAGTCCAAACCGGGCTGCTGAGGTAGGTGCAGTCAGTCTGCAGCCATTCATTCCCAAACTAAGGCAATGTGATCTTGTACACAAATGAGAAATCTTCTACTCCAAAGACCCATTGGTCAGAAGTCAGAGTATGACTCTGACTTTTCCAGAATAAGGAAAATGGATTTTTGTGCAAATAGGTGTCACCCAATAAATATGCTTTATGTAAAGTTACACATTAAGTTTGAAAGGTGACCATATGAAAAACATTTGGAGAGAAAAATACCTATACTACATAGATGTCGTTTTAAAGTCACCAGAAAGGAAAGTACCATATTCTATTACTGAATTGTTACTCCTTTGATTTTCTTAAGCTTCCTGAAATCATTCCCTTAGTTTCCTCTCACACAGTATTAGCCACATGTACAAAATACTCCAGATTATTTTTCTTTATCTTTTCTTCTTTTGTTTGTTCTAGTCTTGATAACCACCTAATTGATTGATTTTCACCTAAACCTGACCCAACACCACTCATCTTGCAGTGTGAATTTTAATGAAGGGCTGTTCAGACAGTACTCAAACTGCACAGAAGATTTATCACACAACAAGCTTCATCTGTAGAAGGCCTAAATTTATTTTCCCAGTTAAATAAAATTTAGCTCTAGTGTGCCCATAAAACTGCCTACAAGCAGTATGGATTGTATATCATGGGTTGCTCTACAGATACAGTTTAAAACAGATTCAACATAACTTCCCTTTAATTTCTTTTTAAGGAAATATTTTGTTTCATATCTGCAATAGTGAGAACTTAAATAAGAATCATCTTTGTCCAGAGCAGGTTTAGACATTCTGGATCACACCCTCAAGGTAGCTAGCAACACTTCCATGTCCAGCAAATCAAGCATCACAGTAATTGAGTGTGCATCCTGTCAAAGCTGCTTATGGTTTTGAGTCAAGCTCCATGTCTGTGTCATACCATGCAGACAGGCCATTTATTTAGGCTTCCCTCATCTGGGTAAACTGGGCTTACTATCACCTTGAAGCACACTACAAATTAAGAGTTACTCAGGACCGTCACTGTCAGTGTAGCACTTTGAGACACAAGTGCCTTTTGGAGTGAAGTACACAGGAGAACTGCTTTAACTCATTACTACAGCTCTAATAGTAGCTCATTCCTGGAAAAAGAGCACACACCTGACATTTCTGCAGCAGCTGCTTGCCTAGGAATTGCAAAACAATTTACAGACATTAATTAAAACAGTTTCCCACTCCAACAGAAAAGGAAATTTTTGCAAATCTCATACTTCAGGATGATGACTTTGGACAGAGAACAGCTCAGCTTAAGCCTAACAAGTTCCTTTGGCTTACCAGGAGTTGATGTTAGATTTTCAGTATCTTAACTCAGTGTATCATTCATTAGCTCTCCCGCAGAGCAAATATCTGTGCCCAACAGTTCAGTTCCCATGCTCTTACACTGGGGGTTTTTTTGATGGCATTTCCTATGTTGCTTTCAACCTGATAAGGAGGCCTTTCTTCCTTGGCAAGGTGTTAATTGTAACTCAAGAGTTTCAGTCTCAGTGGCATGTATTGGAGAAGAGGATTGGAGAGTGATTTCAGAGGAAACAATGTCACTTCTGTAAGGAGTAACTTTGATTCCCTTCATGGTGAAGAAATTCCAAAGGACTACTACTATGCTGCCTGTATTTTGCATACCTTTTCTACAGACTGACTTAGAGCAATCCAGCACTGATGGACATCACCCTTGGTCATAGAGGGCATAAACCACAGTGCAGAGCATTTTATCCAACCCAAAATGCTCCCACAGCAGATCAGTGTGAGTCCTGCTGTAAGGATGGAGTACAACCTTACACACAGCCCTGCAGAGCTCTGCACTGACCCACAGTGCTGCATATATGCATTCAGAAAAAACAGGGGGTAGTTGCCTAAACATATTTTAGGTGCTTACATCTCTGGATTAGTTCACTTCAGAGCACAAACCTCAAAGTATGTATATAAAGTAGTTCTGGTCACCAGGCCAAATAAGGGAGGAAAATAAGACAATTTTTATGTTTTTACACCAATTTGAGACTTGAAGTAGGACCTGGGACATTCACAGGCCTCATCCTGGCCCTATGCCCAGGAATGAATTTCATTCTGAAAGACTAAACTGCACTCTTATGGCAAACGTTAATGCACTGTTATTCTAATGGCATGACTATCATGATACAGAACAGAAAAGTGACACCATATACAGCAGAGTCCCTAATCTGAAAGGCAATAAACACTGTAAAATATAACATACTAAAATAAATAAAATGATCCCAGTGTTTCACAATACATCCTCTAGCTTAATAGCACTCAGTTATAGTTATTCAAAAGAATATAATAAATACCAACTCAGTTGATTTCATTAGTATCTACTGAATGTCAATATGCATAACATGTGCCTAGATAATTACAGAATTGGATATTTATGAACCATATGAAAATGGATATTTATGTCATTTGACTGGCTCACAAAAACTCCAGAAAATCTTATAATTATGAGGATGGAACTCTGCTTATTTGCCATATTAAAACAGAATAAGAAAAAAGATGGAGATATTTTATACCACAGTGTAAAATGATACTCATAAACTAGGAATCAATATATGCAGTACATCAAATATATCTGGATAAACGAGCTACCTAAATTTAAGTACATTTTCCTTCCCAAGTTGCACTTAGAAAAAGCACAGAACCAATTTTACCGATAATATAGACAGGTGCAAATGTAAATACAGATACATGACTGTACCTGAATTCTACATGGTATTTACAGCCATGCCTGGAGACAATATAGCATCTCTGGTCAATCACTTACTCACTGACCAAAGCAATAACACCCAGAAAAAAATAAACAATAAAATGCAACATCATTAATCTATCCCCTAGTTCATCAAACTCCCTGAAATGGAGCTATTTCTTCTACGCCGGCAAAGTTTGTCATGCCTTACAGGGGCTACAATCTGCCAGAGATAGTGGGACAGCCATGGACCCCAGTGCCCAGGCAACTACCACTTTGCAGTGCAAGCAGCAATATATTCATCCTATGGAAACTGTAAAGCTTTTAGCAGATGGTCCTGAGAATTCATAATGCTCCTCCTTTGCTCACCTGCATAATCCAAGGAACCTTTTTAATAAAGCCAAGCAAACTGTACAGTCTAACAAGCCTTGTAAGAAAATAATCAGTGTAAACACCTTCTGTCTGACAGTTTCATGTCACTGCCTAGCTTAGTCCACTTGGTGGTACAGATTCATAAAGAGGGCATTTTTTTTTTTTTTTCCATGTTTGCCACCTGGCCTCCTAGGAATTAGGTAAGGGAGATGGGAGAGATTTATTACAAAAAATTTAATAAGTAAGCAGACAACTACAGCAGGCCTAAAAAAGCTAATAAGGCTTTGTTACAACTTTTTTCTAATTTGCATTCTTCTGGGATACCTTACTCATCTGCTACTAAATAGGGAAACTCTGGTCTGGCAAATAACCATTGACATTTGCATTCATTTACATACAGTGACATACAAATTGGGCCCACTGTCATGTTTGGATATGGTGTTGTCTGAATCCATCTATCAGTGTTATCAGCTGAATTATTGTTCACTGACACTGGAGTGGGCCCACTCCTGTAAAGTTTCTAAGCCCTCTTACAAGGTTTTTTGTTAAGTTACAGAAAAGGGGCTTTGTCAGCAATGTGGGAAATGTCATGGTACACCTCCGTTTTCTTCAGTCAATCCCAAGCCATCAGACTCAAGAAGAAGCCCATACTGGAGTCAATTTTGGAGAAGGGTAATGGTCTGTGAAAAAGGAAGGGTCAGTTTAGGTGATGCATTATTTATTATAGTCTTAAAATCTGACTGTGTGGATCTCCGACATATTTAAATCTAAAGCATTTATCAGCACTTTTGAGTGCATTCTTCCATTCAGATTTATAAAGACTGAATAAACACATAGCAATGCTTCATGAAACTTAAAAAGGTCAACATTAAAACACTGTCCCATCGATTTGTACTTCCCTGCACTTATTGAATTAGTGATCTAGAAAGTCACGTGTATTTATGAAAGCTCTTACGAATAACTCTTTGTGACACTGTGCTTTTCTAAAGCAGATAATATTAAAGAATGGTTACTTTGGGCTGTCTTTTGGAACACATATTAGGTATCAGCATTTAATCTGTTTTTATCAATTTGTCCTTAAAACAAAAATCATTATCTTTGTGGTTTTATTGGATAAGTAATTTACTTGAAAAAATTGTAAAGTGGTTTCTGTCTTGTCAATGACTGTTACAGACACGGCATGAATCAAGACTGCAAACTCAAGTTTCTACAAAGAGTACAGTTTTGTATTTTCAGCAGCAGTCAATCCAGTTAAAGAGCTTCCAATGATTCTCTCCTTGTCTCCGTTTCCACCTCCCTGGTGCAACTCAGCCTGTTTGAGCTGATAGAACTGTCTGTGGGGTATGCTGTAAAATCAATAAATGGTATAATCTAGGGTTAAGAAGTCAAAAAAATAAAAGGTATATAGGCAATTAGATAGATACTGCCACACAGACTGGGAAAAATTGCCAAAAGTGTCTCATGTGGTAGTCATTGATTTGAATTAGAAATGAAGTTAAACGGAAAAGAAAGATTTAGTATTCACTATCATTCTGGAACACGATTACAATTTGAATCTTGAACTGTAACAAAACACAGACCCTTCCAGACCTCTATCTTTATTTACTATAGTAAAGTTAACATTGCACATGGAATATAAATATTAAAGCAATACAGAAGCTCAACTTCAATCAGCAGGATACTGCAAACTGACTTTTCTATTTTTTGAAAGATTTAAATGAAGTTTAAAAATTGCCTTGGTTAAAACAAATGCATGATACAATGGCTGCATAAATCATGGTGAGCTGCTGATGGATTTGGCTGAGTAAACCCCTTCAGGTAAAGACAGAAGCATTAGAGGGATTGTCTGAATTCCACCAGTCCCCCACACTAGTGGTTCTCCTGGTGGGCTCTGCCTTGCTGAGATGTCTATCTGACAGGAAAAACAAACCTCAGGCACACTGAGGGGATTCAGCTTGTCTTGATATGGCTTA
>JANIJG010026297.1:48707-85079 GCA_024611175.1 Megaceryle torquata | reverse complement strand
TGGTTTTGTTTTTTGTTTTTTACATGCCTTGTTATGGTTTAGGTTTTCTATATGAAACTGAATTTTTAACTAGATTGGTGTTTGTCCTTTTTTTTTTTAACAACAGCTCATTTGATGTTTAATTTTTTTGTTTTGTGTGTGTAAACCAGGCAGAGGTTTTCTGGGTTTTGCATTTTCTAATTTGCTTTACATAATGTTGGAGCAGGCATTATATTAGATAAATCTATGAAGAAATAACATTTCTTTAGGTGATCTTTGCCTCTATCCCAAAGAAGGAGGATTTAGTGAAGGGGTTTGAGATGGTTTCCTTAATAACAGTCTTTTTCACAGTAATGTCAGGTGTTAAAATTAATTAATAAATCTAACTTGGCCACATTATTTTCAAAGTCTTGAAGCTTATAGTTCTCCTCTCTAGCATCTGATGTGAAATAAAGCACAACAGATGAGGTACAAGACTTACCCAGAGTTAATCTGAAGAATAAAGTAGTGCAAAGCACCATTTTGATTTAGATTCTCTGTAGTTTCAGATTTACAAATGAATTTTATCAAAAGTTAACTGTGGGCATGATTACAATTAATAACTCCCCATGTTAGATCTAATCTCTTTGTTCTTCATTCAGACAGAACTCCCATTAAGGTCAAAGAAAGTTTTGACTGAATAAGGAATAGAGTAACTGGCTCTAGTTTTAGTACATATAGGGCCAGATTGTGGGTCACAGCCAGTTGAGAAGTGTACAGCTCCAGGGATTCCAGATCTTGTGCATAATAGGCAGATCCTCCAGGCTGTTTTGACGGTACTTTATTAACGTGTCAAATACAGAAGGGAAAAAAAAGAAACCAAACCTGACAATTTTATGGCTGCTCAGAATCTTATTAGCGTGTCTTAATGTTTTTTTGTTTCTGGGCTGAAATGATGCAAATATGTCTTCAAAAACATTTCCCTGTTTTCATGAGAGAGTGAAGAAAATAGAAGTAATCAGAAATTGGAATTAAATACTCAAATAGTTTGGCCAATTAATAAATCTGCAGTTGCAGAATTGAAGGTCTGTGGGCTGGAGCTGGCTCTTAACTTAATGTTAACTTACATTTAATTAGCCAGACCAGATGGAAGTTGGCTAAGCTTTGCACGAAGGCTTGTGGGAAAAAGACATAATCTTCCATTTTGTCAAAGGAACTAATACCACAGATTAAAGGTCGGTGTTCTTTTCAGAATTTAAAGAGTGGATGCCTAGTGGCTGAGGGCAAGAAACAGCAAGGGCACTAACAAATTAACTTAACCCCTAGATGACTAGTATACCAGCTCTCCATTTGATTCCCCAGTTGAAGTCACTGGTCTCCAGCTTTAGTAATAAATCCCAGAGAGATAAGAATGTCTGTAAATTTTATTCTTTTGTCAGGAGAGTTGTATGCAGGCAGTTAGCATGGATAGAGAGAGATGAAGCTCTGGGAAAGGGTTTCTTACTGAACCGAGTAAAGATTCATGCTGTTCAGATGCTAAGCACTTGGGATCAGTCTGTCAAACCACTTAATTCCTCACTTAACAATAAGCATGCAAGTAGACAAGTCAAGTAGACAAGTCAAGAAACCATTGATGTGCTCAAAGAGGTGCGTACGTGGATCAAGTCGGAGTGCGCAGAGCTTAAGGACTCAATCAGGCACATGCTATGTTAAGGCTTGAAAATGTAGTAGAAAGAGTGAAGTGGATCTGTCATGCTGAACCTTAAGCATAGCTGCAAGAAATTACACATTTCAAAAGATGGGCATTTTTAGAGCCTGTTAAGGGGGGGGGAAGAAAGAAAAGGGGTAGGATTATGGAATTGTTTGAGTATTTATCCCGTCTTTGGGGATACTTCCTAGTGGTTTCAGCGAGGTAGGAGAAGAGAATAATAACTTCTGTGCCAAACTTTGTGTTGGCATGAAACACCAAATGCTGCATTGCTTGTGCAGAGAGGAGGGTAACCCTCTGCAGTGGGTAACAATTAGTGTAACTTTGGCCTGCCATCTTTGCATCTCTTATTTACTGTGGAAATACTTGTGCAAAGACCAGCTCAGGAAAGCAGGCTGGGAAATAAGCACCTGCTTTTTGAATCAGTTTTACATCCGTGTTCGTGTCCAGCAATAGGGAATTAGGTGTCTGCTGGACTTTACCAGCTGAGATGGAGGCACCTGTAAAGCTGGTAGGTGTATTTTGGACTCTCGAATACGTACTGAATCGAGGTGCCAAAGCAGCTACTTAAGTTCCCACAGTGTCTAATCCCCTGTTAGTTTTACACACTGTATTTTTAAACATTTGAAAACAAGCTTTTCAAAACATTGTGGAGCTTGCTTCTCTTTTGCAAGGCTTTGTTACTGCTAAACTATCCTGCCTAGGTTGTTGCATCTGAACGTTCCCGTAGCAGCTAAAAATCCACTGCCATTTGATGCTTTTATCGCTTAAGTCAAATTATTTGGATGAGATTGGGCTGGCCCTTAGGAAGAGTAGAGTATTTTGCAAATCTCAGTTAATAATCTGTGCTTGCTGACAGTCCCGGGTGGGAGGATCTAGGGAACTGGAGGGAGGTGGAAACTCTGCAACCCGGTTGTGACTGCCTGGTGAAGATGTAGATTCGCGCTGCTGAGGTGAAGAAATCTGTGCTGCTGTTCACTGTAGCGTGCTCAGAGCGTGGATCGACACGAGACTCCAGCCTCGCACCCCGCAAGGTGCACGGATTACAAAAATTCATTTTAGGGGGGAAGGTTTTTCTACTGTATTGGCTGAACTGGAGCACATATGGATTTGGAATCCAACCAAGTACTTTGAAAGCTGTATTCACATGTATCTTGATGCTTTCGTCTCTCTTCTCATTTTAAAATAATTATATCCTGGGGATAGAAGAAGAAGAATTTTACTAGTCACTATTTACTAGACCACATTTATCTTACAGTTACCAAATGCTGGCGTTACAGATACCACAGTTATTTTCCATTTTGAGTTACTGACATATTTCAGATACCATTTGGTGACAAAATATTTGAAAGGAATGGTAAATTTAAAACCAACTGTAGTGGCAAATGACAGAATTAGCATTTTCTTAGCAAGTGGCTCACCTCAGCCGTTGTAAACCCAGAGAAGTATAGGAGTAGGTAGTGCACTTTTGGGAGAAGTGTGCATAGGATGAAAATGGTTTGGTTTGTTATTTTTTTTTTCCCCTTCCTTGTCAGATAAAACTTAACACTGCACATCTAAACCCAGCTTCTGTTGTTCTCTGGTGAATGCCTGACAGGGAGAGTATAATATAGCCCGGTAGGATTTGTCCCAACAAGTACATCTGAAGAGAACATTGGGGAACGAAGTCATTCGTTCACCTTTGAGAAGTGTGTCAGACATCTTCAGGTGGGGATCACGTTCAGTTTGGTAAGGGCGTTGAGTACAAATTCTGCTTTCTGTAAACTCAGTTACAAAAACCACTGCTGAAATTGAAAGAGTTTGGGAGCTGCCCTTTTCATGGAAGTACCGTACAGTGTGAAACTTGCCAAAAACTAATGGATCGTTTGCAGGAAATTGGAAGTTAAAGTGCATGAGTCAGTCTACTTCAAGGCTGAACAGTTTCCACTGGACTTAATGAATGCCAAGACCTAGGGACAGTACAATCAGCTGCAGCAGTTTTTTCCTCAGTTGTTTCACCCAGGCACTGCTGAGGATTCTGTGTTTATCGGAGTCCTCCTTGTCTTTCAGTTCACCAGACGTTAGAAGTGTTAGCCTACGTTGTCATTACTGTCATTCAAACCTTTGCAGAGGAAGGGGCACCCCAAGCGTTTGTATTTTTCCTTCAAAGCAGTCACAGCAGAGTATGGGCTAGAACAAGGGTTGCATGTGTAGTAAACAGCCACCCACTTTTGTAATGTCAGCCTCCAGAACAGGAGAGGATCGTTTCTTTATTCGGAGGTGATTTATGTTTGCTTCACACCTTCTTAAAACACACTGGTCATTTATTTCCTGGTGTGCGTAAGGATTTGGATATACTTCTTGAAATGTATCAAACATCAGACAAGAGAAAAGACAACACAGTTCTTAATAGCTTCGATTTCTAACAGATCCTATGCCCAGAGCGTATTCGTGCAATGCTGCTTGTTACCAGAGTGCTAAATGAATTTAACCCTTTGTAGGAACTCAGGAAAGAATGAGGTGTTCCTGTGCACGCACATTGCTCACATTTCCTTAGCCTGAGTTCTTCACTTGACTCAGCCTGGGAGTGTAAAGAGTGGTTGAGGGAACGCATGGCTTGGTGGATCTTTGCTCTTGCAGTGGGAGTCCTACTCCAATTTGTATCAATAGTCAAACCTTTGGAGCATTTCTGAGTTGGAGAATCCCTGCAAGTACCAGAGCCTTGGGACTTGGGAGTCCAGACAGGCAGTGTGCTAGGAGGTGGATGTGTCTCCATCCATTTCCAGTCGCTCATGGTACTGTATCTGCTGAGCTAGGAAGATCTCTGCGTGCCTGGCATCACAGGTTGGAAGAGACCTCTGATGGTAATCCCTGGGCTGTTGCCTCCCTCGAGCCTATTCAAGTGTTTGTGTGGCCGTGGAAAGAATGGGATTGGGAACTGGCATAGGTTAAAGCTAATCTGGTTTTTGTTGACTGGTTGATTAATTTTAATCCGAAGCTCTTTTGTGATGTGGTTTATCGTAAGGCCACGTGAATGCTTGTGCAAGAGAATGACAGTCGTGTGGGAGTGAGAATGAACAAGTTTGGGAACAAGGTGCAATCACCTCTGTCAAAAGCAGCAGCCGTGGCACAGGTTCCTGTGTTTGCTTTGGAGCCTCAGCTTCCAAAGATGTGAAATGGAGCAGTGACGAGGATTTGGTCTGAGAGACCATTTGAGCTTTCTAGAGGAAAAATGTTAAGGGTTATTAAGTGTGAATGTGGTGAAAGGCTTAGCAGACAGGTGTGGCTTAAAGAAACGGTTTGAAATCCAGTCATTTAGTTTTAGGTTTAATAGGAAGTTGGGATCCCAGCAATTGGTGCCAGTGTCTTCTAGGATTTAAATCTAACGCACCGAAGTGTGTAATTTAAGGCTTAATAGAGCAGTGTTAGTGCATATGCCCTTATCACTCAGCACGCATTGGTATTATTCCCGTGGAATGCTCTTAATTAAAATCCAGTAGTTGCTTACAGTGCAGTTGGTGCTTACTATCATGGAAACTCAGTCAAGTTAGCAGAAAAAAAAAAACCCACCTAAAATAAGAATAATTTTTCTCAGAGGTACAATATAACTGACAGACGCTTTTGTAGCTGATACTATCACCGACCTACAGGAGGTTTTGGCAAGAGACTCCTTGTTGATCAAATGGTTTCTGTTTTCCCTTCCCAAATCCTAATATTAGCTTTAGTGCGAGGAAAGGGACTTCAGATTGGTACACCAGCAAGCAGGATGCTTTTGCAGCAAAAATAGCCACTGGGGCATGTCGAGTTTACACGTTGTACTCTAGCATCTCGTGCTTAAAAGCTGGATTTGCTTTGGAAGAGTTGCACTCAGTAAAGCTCTTGATAAATGGGAGAATATTTTTCTTTTTTTCTTTTATTTTTTTAATGGGAGGAACACACACTGGACTGGTTTTTGTGATACAGTGTTGCTTCTTCCTGAAATTTGACATTGGTTTGGTTTTTTTTTTAGCTGGTGTATAGTTGGTGCTCAGTAGATAGGGTTAATTGTAAAGGGTTAATTGTAAAGGGTTAATTGTGAAGTTTTAAATACAAATTCTAACTTTTTGACCCCGTTAATCATAAAACTGCCTGACCTATCTTGCTTATTGTAACACTGCCCATTTTTGGGGTTTTTTTTTTCTCTTTTAATTGATGAGTCATAGGCATGTATGAAATAGAGTTTCTTTAAAAATTAAAAGCCCTGCTTGTGTCTTAAAAAGATTTTGTAAGCTGAAGAATTCAGCATATGTATGTCAGGACATATTGCAGTGGGCTTATGATATAAGAGCTTCAAGGAAAATTAGATCCAAATTAGAGTAGACTTTGAAAAAAGAGTTGTGGGCACATGTTCCTGGGAGTGGCTGGAATAATTTACTGTAGGGAAGGTTCAGTCATGTGTGTGCCCTACCTAGAAATCAGATAGGGTGATGTTTCTGGTTAAAGCAAGATGCAGAATTTGAAGCAAGGAACTAATGGATATGAAAATTAATTCTTATGTTTACCCCAAAAGAAAAAAACCTCCAACTATGCTCTAATTCATTTTCTATGCTTTGCCTTCCAAAAAATATTTTTAGAAATCAAATAAAAAGCACTGAAGTATTTCAGCAAACCAGTTAGTTGGTTTTGTTAAGTTGTTTTTTTGGTTTTTTGGTTTTTTTGGGTTTTTTTTTTTGGTCAGTTGTTGTGGTTTTTTGGGGGGGGTCAGTTGTTGTTTGTTTTTTTTTTTTAATAATGCCATAAAAACTATTTTGGTGAAAAAAAACCCCATCAACCCACCTTACCAAAACCCTGCCCTCTTACAGCCAGCACTTAAGGGGGCTGCAGAGCTGTTTAACCCACTCGGTGCACAGTAATCAGAGTCAGAGCTGAGTGAAAACTGAACAAAGACCAATGACAAGGTTGAATTCTATCCGTTGTTCAGTTAAAAAGTGTGTTTTGAAGTCCACAGTGGTTTAAACGTATAGAATATTTAACTCCTGTATGTCTGTGGAGCTGTTTTGGTTCGAGTGCATGCTGCTGCTTTGTATTTCAGAGCTCTCTGTATCCTGGCAGTGCCCTCCGTGAGCTGCAGTTGCCCTGTGAGGGGGTGGGGAAACTGAGGCACAGAGCCGTGATCTGACTTCTCGTGCACAGAGTTCACCCAGCTCCAGTGCTTTCTCTGCTCTTTGGGCTTTCTGGGTCTCTGTTTTCTCCCTCTTCCAGGTTGCTGTGTTCCAACATTGCTTTAATATTTTTCTCCCAGGGACCAACCACTTGTTAATTTATCTAACAGATAAGAAATTGTGCCTGCGATTAACAAAAGCCTTCTTTGGTTGTATTCACCCTTCCCCCTCCTCCCTGTTTTCTTCTAATTCCCGCTGACCCTTCTTTGACTTTTATTACCTTTTAAGAAGTGGTGGGATCAGGCCATTAAGTTGAAGTGAATTATGAAATACTTAACCCTCTTGTCTCCCCTCGGAAGCACCAACCCCACACATACCAGTTACTCATGGAGGCTTCTTGTAAAAAAAAAAAAAAAGATTAAAAAATAAATAGAGGGCTTTTTTTTGTAGAGAAATGTGACGTCTAAGCCTGGATTGTGGCCCCGTGTAAGATACGAGAGGGATAAACCCAGAAAATTAATTTCCTCACACTCTGAATCCCCTGTGTCTCCAGGAGCTCTGCTTTTACCGTTTCAAAAATGGATTTTGGATTAAAAAGACCCAAAAGAAATGATATATATATTTATATACTGCAGGATTCCACACTCGATTCAAGGAGTTAAAAGTCTGGAGCTGTGCTTGATGAGCCAGATGGTCTTTAACAGTAACATTGTTCATATTGTTTAGATTATCCTGTTGCAAGTACAGTGCCTCCTTTACCTTTTATGGAAGAAAGTGTGGAAAATTGACCACAGATGTAAGTAACCAAGAATGATGGCTGAGGCAATTCTTACCAGGCCTCCCTCTCTAACACGCCTGATCCTGCAGATAAAAATAAATAGAGAAATGTGAGGCAGCATGAGAAATATCTAGTGTTACCTATTTAAGTGTTTAATTTGAGCTCTGTGAGCTACTAAAATCTTTATTTTTCTTAGCCTGAGATTTCTCCATATTGAGCTGGTTTCAGGCTCTCAGTGAGGCAGATTTTTATCCAGGTACTAAATAGCACATCATTATAGATTTTTATATATATATATATATTTTTTTTTTTTTTTCCATCCTGGTTGAAAAAACTGGAGTGGGAAGAGGCCAACTACACTGACCTCAAACACAGTTTATGGTCCAAAAATCTTCACGAGAAGATCAGTACGCATTTTGTGCTGTAATGAGAGCGCACAAACTCCCCGTTAATGGTGCTTTGATGGGTATCAGAAGCAAAGGCTGTGCCAAATTAATTAGAGGTAGCGCATTGTGACTCTTAATAATGGGCTGCCGAGTTTGTGAAGCATCTTGCACGACAGTTCCAGATTGCAAGCAACGTTTTTCGACAGGTATCTCTTTTGTGCAGCATCTGGAATTGGAAAGCTCGGTGCTTAAACACAACAAAGAGAAAATGCTACGAACGAAAGCAATAAAGCCCTGGTTTATGAAGTCCTTTTGTCTCCTATCACTTTTCTTTCTCTCCCTCATTTCCTTCCTCTTATTAGGAGCTGCTGTCAAACTGCATTTACTTACAGCAAGCGGTTCCCTCCGGAGCCCCTAAGCTGATAGGGCAGCATTTGCATGCAGGTGCTGCTGTGGTGGGGCACAGCTTCTCGCCTGCCCTTGTCCCCCTGCTCTGGCAAAGCAAAGAGAGCTGCAATTATAAACCAACAGGTTTGCTATGGGAGGGCCTGCAAACTGAAAATCTCCTGTTTGTTTGCCAGCGTGGGTTGGCTGCCTGGCACCCTTTAACAAGGTGGTAGATTCCTTTGACTGTTAAAGGCAACTTCTTCCCTTTATTACACTAAGCCTTGGCTGACCCAGGAAATACTTTCTTTTGCCCGCACAGTGCTTTTAAGCTTCTCTCCGACAGCATTGGTTTCTCGAAGCATACATTGCCAGATTCTCTTTCTCGATTCTTTTAAGCCCTTGTAGTAAAGTTGTCAGGATGTGTGTTTTACAGGAATTGCAGGAGCTTGCAGAACCGTGCGGTCTAGGTTGGAACCTGAGGTCAGCGCTTAACACTGAAACGGACTTCCAAGGCAAAGTTCAACTAGTCAACTTAAGGTGCCATCGAGTGGGACAAGAAAGAGTTAATAATCCCTTTCATATTTTTAATACTTAGAATGTGATAAATTGGATTGGCAGCGTGGGGCACTGATTTTCATGGTTTAACTTCCGGTTCTGCTCCCTGCAGGATCTGGAAGACAAGATCTACTGGACATACCAGCTCAGGGCCTGCAGTTGTAGGGTGGAGAAGGGGGAAGCTGTGGAAACGTGGGTGGGGAGGAGGTGGTGGCAGCAACACCAGAGTGGGAGAGTAGAAAGGTTTACAGCGAAGAAGGGCCTTGGTGGGGGCTGGACAAGCTGACAGGAGAGCTCAGGAGGTATCCGGTTTGAATCAGGATAAAGTGGGTGAGAAGAGAGTGAGGCTGTGGTGAGTTGGTGGAGCTTCGACAGCGCTGGGGACTGCTGCTGACTAAGCCTGTGTCTGGGAGCCAGAAGCCCTTGAACACTGGTCCTGGTTCTGTTCTGAGGCTGCATGCAAATTCTCTTCTGTTGTCTGTTTCCTTATCTATAAAATAGTGATGATGACCATTATCTGATCCAAGCGGTATCATGAGGCTTAAGAACTGTAGTTCTGAAGCAGCAGGGGTGTGCTGACCTTCGTTTGTGCCCGCAGTGGACAGAGGCTTACCTCGGTGACAGCGGTTTGGATTTCTTCTTCCTGTTAACGCTACGGAGCAACCACAGCTATGGGAGAGGGTTTGGACACCATCCTGGACACTGCATCAGCCTTGTTCACTTAACTGAGGCTGCAGAAGTAACAAAGGGCAGGGTTTGCCTGACCTACCCTGTAGTACTCATGACAATGGAAGCATCTGAAGGAAAACAGAAGCTTTCAGGTCCTTGGCTGTATCTGGACACCTAAGAGGAAAATGAGGAATAACTTGTCCACGGATGTAACATTTTACATCAGAGTTCTAACACTCATCCAGATCTGTCAGAGACATCAGGTTTTGTGCTCGAGCTGATCATTCAGCAAGGGAGCTTCACCTGCATTTTAACTCAGACCAGTAATAAATAAGATCAGCTAATGTCTGAATAGTTCAGAGAGTAGTTTTAACACAAGGCTTTCCAAGGCTGAACACAGATTTCCATCTAGAATAAGATGCCAGCACATCATTCCCAAGACCTGGAGATTGCCCACTAGATAAAGCAGATCTGTTGGTCACTGTTAGTACACTAGAGAAGTAAGATGGGAGAGTTCCCATGATCTGGGCAGGACCAGTTGAGGAGAGCACCCGGGAGGAACAGTGGTGCAACAATAAGGTCAAGATCGATGTGCAAAACACTTTTGCGGTCATAAAATATCCTACAGAGGTATGTGCTGAAGACACGGAGCCCTATAGAATTTAGCTCTGGAGGTAGATTTTTGACACCTTTATTCAATGGAGGGATTATTTATCAAGAGGGAGAAGGCAAGGGGTGCTTAATCTGTTGCAGCTAACCAATACAGTAGTTCCTGACTTGGTCCCTAGAGCGTAAAGTCAGCATGTCTGTATCTAGGTCTATATTGTGGTTCTCATAGGCCTGCATCAGGAAGGAAGCGGGTGGTTTCTTTCAAGTCAATGAGACCTTCCTCATCATCTTTCAAGTGTTGTGATACAGGTCAAATAGACCTTGGAAAATAAAGGTTTGTGGACCCCAAAACCCAACTGGTAATGTTTAGAGAGACCAAAAAGCAGCCTCTTCTGCTGGCTCTCTTCAAAGCAGACTATGAATTCAAGCAGAGCCCTGTAAGACAAGCAGGGAAGTGTTAGGTCACCAGGATACTGATCGTCAGATTGCTCCTCGAACAGACCACATGCCCACATAACCAAAGTGCTGTGAACTCTCAGAAATAGGCCGTCCAGTTCACTGAAGCTTTCAGTGAAGCCTACAGAAGTCCAGACCTAATTCTGTTTGACTTGGCATTGCCTCGGCGGGAGTTACTCAGTGGTGCTGATCAGCAGGACGGTAGCAAAGCAGTAGCGTGCGTACTAATGGTTTTAGCTGAAAAACTAATGGAAATTTAAGTTACCAACTGTGGAATCAGAAACTGTGTGTGTGTGTGAGAGAGATGGGCAAGAAGATCTCTGTTGGTCTGGTGCCTGTGTGGTGTTTTGACTTGTTGCTCTTCATCTGTTCATAAAGGTAGGACGGGAGGAGTGGAGCTGGGCTGCGGAGGGACTGCGAGTAGAGCAGGACGTGAGCCCCGAGCTCTGACAGGCACTGCTTGGTCTGTAGAACAGCCTACAATCTCCTGATGAACAGCACTAAGGAAGTATTAGATACTCTTATTTTTGAAGCAGTGCACCCTAATACTTCTTGCTCCTGAACAGATATGTTGGGAATTTCCTTTTTTCACAAACAATGCCTGTCTTGGTAGAAATCCGTTTCCATGACTAAAACTATGATGAGAGCATCAACCCAGAATGGTTCCAGGAATAACCTACACATCAGCTATACTCTGCCAAGAACACAGAGACTGCTTATTGAGATGAATGGCTTTGGTTAATATGCACCACAAAGTAAGAAAAAAAAAAAAAAAAAAAGGAAAGATGCCTATATATTTTAGTTCATAGATAATTATCAAGAAATTCTGTATGGCAAAAAATAATGTATGGTTGGGGAATAGAAATATAAGCCTTGAACTTCCTATCCTGAAAATATAAATCACTGCAAGTTTTGAAGCACTTGCATGACTCATATGCAGGGGTCACAGACCAAATTTGCTGACGGAGGCAGGAGGAAACAAATTCGGCTGCATTTTTATGATATTTTTCCTGCTGCTCTTAGCTTTTTATTTACCCAAAGTAATACAATTTTCCAGAGCAGCGTAACAGCTCCAACATATGGAACTGCTATCCGGTTCACTGCTTAGGTGCAAAACTGCATGGGAACAGTGGAGTGTCAGTAAATAGCTTACTGCATGTCAGGGAAAGCAGCCTCTCCGGAACCACCCTGCCAGCTTGGCAGTGTTCTAGACAAGGAGGTCTCGAGGTGGAATTTGTGTATTATGCAGTTTAGGGAATAGGACCCAGGCCTAAAGGAAAGCCAACTCAAGTAACATGAAGACTAAATGGAAGGGAGAGAGAGAGTAACGAGAGAGGAGCTTGTTAATGCCTAGGTCTATAAATCAAGGTGGGTTGGTTTTTTTTTCCCCCCTTTTCCCCAGCACAAACCTTGAGCCAGTTTTGGACTTTCTAAGTCAGTACACTGTAGTTTTCAGTTAAGAAACAAGATTGTAACACTTGACTAAGCTATTTGGTAACCAGTCGTGTTGCCTTTACTCTTGCTGAGTAATATTTTGGAGCCACAAGAGAAATCAACAGGAGTTATGATTCAGGTCTGATCTGCATATTAGTTTTCTGCTGAATTTGAGGTGGCTTCTGTATTTTCAGTAGCACTGCTGATGTTTAGCCTTTGATCCAGCATAGCTTCCCTGGAAAACAAGAAGAGGGTAATTCCTGCATCCAGTTTAAAATGTCAGCACGTAAGAAGTCGACAAGCCTTGGCTCTAGGTGAAAGTTTTAGACCTGAGTCTGTCTTGAGTCCATCTCAGGGAACGAGACTTGGTTGTTGGGGGAGGGAGGCTGTCCGAGCGAGTGTTCCAAATGATCTGGTGCGCCGCGTACAGTGGTATTAAAGGTTGTGTTTAGGACAGAAGGCTTTTAAAAGTGTCTCTATTTATAGCTATAACATTCTCCTGTGCATTTAGGAGATAGGTAACGGGCCTGTGTTTAATAACATTTGGACCTTGCAAGGTGTACAAGGAATGATAATAAACATACTGGGGAGCTGTAACCCCTCAGCATCTTGTCAGCCTATTTTTAGCCACTTGTCAGTTATAGGTGAACTCCATCGTGTCAATGGCATTTTATTCTCACCATCAATCTCATTTTCTGCCTGTGCTACCTAGGTTTAGTTGGAATTGCCCCTTTTGAATAGTATTTGTCAATGTTCACCTGCGTTAGTTGGGAAGGAAAGAGTTTGATAATTTGCATGTCCACTGGTGTCTGCCTCCTCCCTTTGCATTGCGCGGTCTGGTTTGGAATTCTTCACTTTGGGATTTTTGCCCCGGTGAGAGGGGGAGGGAAGTTTGAGTGTCACTCATACCCCCAAAGCCCTTGAAATTCCAGGCACCAGCCTCATGTCATGCTTTTGGGGACTGGGGAAGGCAGGAAGGCGTTTGGGAGACTCCTCTGTCCTCACTGCAGTCACACACCAGTAGATGTTGGTACTGCCAGAGATCTGACCTATAATTTCTTGGTAGCTGGGCATTTTATGTGACTCCCAGTTTGTATGACTCTTGCTTCTGCTTATGTATAACATATGATTTCTGTCTTCTCATCTTCTATTTATGTGATTCCTGGCATTTTAAATTCAAGGAGATCAGATTAAGACTTTTTGTAATGAATCTGCATCATTTTGTGTTCTGCATACTCCTGAAATAGCCTGGGGAAACCTGATAGACACGATTTATCTGTATCATTTAGAGACATAAGAAAGCATCTGATTGATTTAATCTTTCTTTCGTTAGCTCTTTCCTATAACCCTAATCACCATTTTCCTGCAGCATTACACTAGTGAGGAAAGTATGATTTTTTTCAAGGGCAGGATGCTCGCCATGTTTAGAAGTGGTAGTACCTCAAGGAAGATGGCTTGGAGGTCTTTTGTGGTCTCTAGTGGAGGCTCAGGTCATAGTTTGCAAGGTAGAAATAGATCTGACATGTATTTCACTGACAGTAAGTTTTAACTCGCCCATTTCTGGTATTATTTCCTGACGGAGACCGATACGGGTAGGATGCTTCTGTGCACTGAGCTGCTCTACTGCTGAAAACCAGTCTGTGTCAGAGCAGAAAAGGATGCTGATGCTGTAGAACACTCTGCATGGCGAAGGAGAGGAAGGACTGATGAGGTTTGGCAATGTTTATTGCTGTGGTGGTGAGATGTTTGGAGTCTTCTGCACGGTTTCTAGGTCTCTGTCGCTTTTGCGCGGAGCAGAGCGAAGACGACAGAAGCATTAAGGACCTGGCCCTGTTATTTTCCAATTGAGATCAATCACTGTAAGCAGCCAAATTTTCTTCTGATCTCAGTCAGTGTTTTTCTTTTGGCTTTAGTAAGGCTGTGACCATTTGCAGTAGCTGAGAATTAGGCCGTTGTTCCCCTCCCAACCTTTCTGATGACTTAACACAATTTTTCGAACATAAAAGTCTTTTTATTTTTTTTCAGGTCTGGGTTGTTAGCTTATATGTTTAAATTGGAGGCATGTCAATCCTCATGTAATCAACACTTTGAAGAAGACCCATGAATGAGGTTAGGTAAAAATGATTTTCAAAATTTTATTTATTTATTTATTTATTTCCTACTACTATCTGGATTTTCTCAGAACCCAGATAATTTTATCCTATTTGCATCAAACATGCAGGTAACTCTAGAATCCTGCATCTGTATTGTTTCTAGGGAAGCAAAATAAAATTACAAATGACAGTAATTGACATTACATGCTTTAATTAAATTTCCTCCTCTGTGAACCAAAACCTTTTAAGCAAGTATTGCAGTGCTATTTCTGTATTTATTTGTTACATGGGTTAATGTGCTATGTGGCAGATACGGTATTTATCCATTTTCACAAATTAAGCTATCAGTGTCATGTTGCCTTTGAATTGTTTCCTGTATTGATGGCCAAAACCTCCTGAAAAAGACTTTGGTTCTCCCTGGCTATAGTTCTGTTTTTACAAAGCTGAGAATTGCAGAGTTGAAAGTGAACCCTTAGGAACAGTTTGGGAAACTCCAGGTCCAAAGCATCTCACCCATGTGCTGGGGTGATCCCAGCTGAGGGAAGGGGAAAGAGCACAGGCCCTTTCAGTGATGATGATGACGTTGCTGTTAGATTACAGGAATTAGATATTAAGTCCCTCTTGAATTTATGTTTGTGGCAAGTGAAAATGGATTCCAGAGAGTGTGATTAGAAATTCCTCTGCTTGGTCCCCAAGCTGTGCACTTCAGACCTGCTCTTGTCAGCCTCTTGCCATGTTATGCCCTCTGCTTTAAAAAGCAGCTCTGCTTTAGCTCATTTATAACTTCCTTACTCTAGCTACACCTCTTGGAACAGTTGACCTGGACATGATCATCTGGCCACTACCATAGGTACAAAACCTCATTGTAAAAGAAAAAAACCAAACCCACTTTCAATTACTCTTCTTGTAAAAGAGTTGGTTAGGTTCTGGAATTTTTTTTTTTTTTAAATGCAAAAAGTGCCACTTTATAAATAAGCAGAAATAATCATGCATAAAGTAGGTTGAATTGATGATGCAGGTTGCTATGGCTTCAGACTGTGTGACTTTTCAGTCTGACTTTGTGAAGTTTCAGTCTGACTTACTTTGTGAATTTTCAGTCTGACTTACTTTGTGAATTTTCAGTCTGACTTACTTTGTGAATTTTCAGACTTGACTGTGTGAATTTTCAGACTTGACTGTGTGAATTTTCAGACTTGACTGTGTGAATTTTCTTGACATCTAATAATCTGCAGCATCCTCCTTGATGTTTCAAGTGGAGCATGGTTTTCCTCTAACCACACTTACCTCCCCAGTGGGGTTTCCATAATAAGCTATCTGGGACGCTCGTGGTTCTGTTCAGAAACTGAGGAAAGCTTGGTAAAGAACTGCCAGCTCAGTATTGTCCTGTAATTGAACGCTGTTGTTCAGCAGTCCAGTTTCCCGGTGCCAGAAAGCAGTGGGACTCCAGGAGTCAGAATGGGGAGCCCCATTACTACTGGTGAGTACAGCATGAAGTAGGACTGTTGGCAGAGGAAAGCTGCTTTTAGGAGTGACCCGGTAGCTGCAGACAGGCGCGTATCAGAGGCTCCTTAGAAGCGGTGAAGAGTGTGGTTTTGGAACAGTGCTGAAGAGCTCTGTGTCTTTTTCCACAAGGAATCACATCTGATCCAAAACCTGGGGGAGGAATGTTGTGTAGCACAGCTTTATAACTCTAAACAATAAATACCTCTCTGTTCTTCCTACTTGCCTTTTGGCACTGGGATTTTAAATGAGGTTCAGTTGGAAACTGGAAAGGTAACCGCTTTCCATGACTTAGAAGTGAGCCGGGGCTATGTTGCTTCCCTCATCCTGCTTCAAGTTGAAACATCCACTTCAACATTTTACAGCTTCTGAAAAGTTTTAGTCTGTAGGAAACTTCATAGCAATTTGATTTTTAGGCTGAATAAGTAATTGCTTTACATTATCTCTTCATTACTTTCCCTCTTTGGAAGGATGCATAGCCCATAAAACGAGTTCATTCTTACCAGTAGTTTATTCTTCTCATGGCTCATTCCTCCCCTTTCCTCTGCTTTTTATAAGTTTTTGCCTGTTTTAGAGGATAATCCTCCTCCCGTGTGAATTCTGCTAATTATTTCAATAGAGAAGTATTCATAGAGAAAGGAGTAACGTGAGCAGGACCCGAATTTGGTGGCACCGCGTGTACATCTCTGTTTTGGCAACAGGATTCAAGGATTCTGTAGCTCTTGTTGACCAGCCTTTGTCTCACAAAAAACAAACACAACAAAAGGGAGGACGTTTCACTTCCAATATTGCCATGTCTGTGCCTAGACTTTTTCTATGCTTTGAGGGAATTGTGACTTTATTCAGGGGGAAAAGACCTAAGTTAACTGCAGCAGAAAGGGGCTGCGATCGGTACAAACACGCGCTTTACGCTCGCCGTTGAAGCGTTTCGTTCCGTTATGTAGCTGATAACAAAAGCAGCGTACGGTCAAAACTGCATCCCAGCATTCAGAATGTAACTTAGCCAGCTGCAAAAAGCAGATTTAGTTTCTTTTGCAGATGGTCTATGAGTCTCATGTGGCATCATATTAAATTATATAGGCAGTCAGTCACTTGTTGTGAAGCGGTGCTCTGAGCTGAGAGTTGTGATGTGCTTGGACCATTCTGTTGGAAAACAGGCTCTAAAGCTAACACAGCTTCTCTGAGGAGCAGCAGCAAAGGGGCCTGCAGAGCAAGGGGCTTTGAACACCTTACAGACTGCAGTTCTCCCTGGGAAGCACTATGAGGGTGGCCCAGCGACCCTATGATGGGCTGTGGAGCATTTTGCCCTAAAGGTAGGAGACTAGACTCACTCGTTCAGGTATTTCACATCTTCATTTCTGTGATACTTGAGGAGTATTATGTTCTGACCTTATATTTTTCCAGTGGTAGTTATTTTTATTTTGTAATATTTTGAAGTTAAGAGTGGTAGTTGTTTCTTGCCCTTGCCAGACTTTATTTTTCCTGGGTAAAAGAGGAAGAAAATACTGTAGTTTGTTCATTTTGAGTGCTACTCCCTGAAAATTTGTCTGCAGTATGACTGAGATATAACAGGCTGTTTCATCCTGGGGGTGTTTCATAAGGGTACGTGTTTCTGTTATCTCCACGTTGGTACAAATGCAGTCCTTAAGTAGAACCGGATCCAGTGGGAAAAGAGGGATTTTTATCAGCTGAATTTCTAATCGGGGGAATTGTCATTTGTAGTCAAAAGCATGCTTGAAATAGCAGTGTTTGAACCGGGCTATAGATCATGCAGTAGGTAGCTTTTAATATTCATGCTTATTAAAATGAAAATTTTATAGTACTGAACACTTTCTAATAGGTATAATAATCTAAACTGACAGCTGTAGATTATTGCTGGCAAATTCTGAACGCGTTGGTGCTGTGAAGTAAAACCCCCATAAAGCTATTCCCTTGGATGTTTGGTTTGCAATTTTTGGTGTATTCACCTGTGAAGTAGGGAATGCAGCCGCAGCCGCTACCGGAATGAATGTTTTGCATGATGAAAGGGATACCTGGGAAACAACAGCAAGCCAGGAGATGCAGTTAACAGGTAGGAGTTTACACAGAGGTGTTTCCCTTGTCTGACAGGTGGTAGCAAGCGCTTACAGCTCGTTTGAGATCTCTTGGGAGAGACGTTTGCAATAAGGCGTGTGCAGTTCAGAGCCGTGGGGTTTACCCTTGCAGTGCTGGTGCTTCTATTGCTTGCACCTTGTTTTTTGATAAGAAACACGTGAGAAATCATCATTGGAAGAACAGTTCAGTAAGGTAACTTTTTCAAGGCAAAGCATTTAGAAGCTGATTAAATTTTATATGGAAATGAGCAAGATTAGGAATGCACAGGAAGGCACCGGGTGTCCCCGTGAAGGACACGGGGCTGGATGACAATGGTTACCACTCGTTGTGTCAAAAGAAGGGTGCTCTCCTTGCTGTGAGATGCGTTTGGGAAACAAGAGGTACGGGTATTCTTGTCCATTCCACGCCAGGCTAAGCCTAGCATTGCAGACGGTGTTCTAAGGCTGGTTTTTTTAAGTGCCTAACTTGCATTTTACAAGTGCAATTTGTGTCTCCAGAAAGGAAACAAGAAAGTACTCCTTAATCTAGAAGTGCGTCACTTTGTATGCTGCAGAAGGGGGATAATGCTATTTTCTTCCCTCGGTGGGATGTTAAATGAATTAATTCCGATTAAGGGATTCGAGAACCAAGATGGGAAAGTGTTGATTTATTTCCTGTGCAATTTGCAAGCTAACTCTGCTTTCCTAAGCCAAATGTAGTTTCCAGTCGGTGCTACCGAGGTCCTGTCTTGCATCAGCAGCTTGCACTTCCATGTAAATGTGTTTCCGGAGAATTCCGCAGGCGTGCGAGTGTCACACCACGCTGTGATTTCTGCCAGCTAACCAAAGTCTCCCCTCTGCTCCAGGGTCGCCATGGCTCTGACTGTTCCTCTCCCTCCCTGAAATGACCCTGCGTGCTGCATGGCTGGGTAGGAACAGGAGGGCTTCCACCCATCAGATGTGCATCTTGGTTATGGACACTTAAGAGATAAAGATGGGGAAACGAGTCTACCTTTTCTGTGGTCCTTTCTGTAACAGTCCAAAGCTGAAGTTTTTGAGCTGTCAAATGCACGCTGGCCTCCACGTTGGTCAAGAGAACCCCAAAGAGTAGTTTACTCTTCAGTATGCTAGAAGATGGATTTCTGCCATTTCAAGTTTTTGGGTTTCTGCCTTTCACCAAATCCAGCCCATTTTCTTGAAGAATGTGGCCGGGTTTCTGTTGACCCAGCCAAAGCCACAGCCTAGTTTTTCCACATTGAAGGCCTGTCTTTAGATCCCAGTTCCCAAATTGGATCCTGATTCTGCCCTTGACAAGAAATTTCAGTTCCCTAGGACACACTGCAGCGACTTTTAGAAACCATCTGTGTGGTGGGCACAAATATTAAGCGTAGTGAGAAATCTATAATCTTGACAGTGGAGGGGAACAAAAGAATGAGATGTCTCAAGTCAATTCTCATTTCTTGTCCTGAATCCGAGAATCACAGTTAGATGCTCAGAATTGATGCAGAAGGTTGCAAAGCATGGACTGCAAGCTACCAGTTATGCCTAATAAGTAATACACCTGCATATTTGCATCCATTCTTATTTTAATTTCTTTGGGGCACTTTTATGCAATCAACCTTGTGTTTGTTTCTTGGCCAGCCTTGGCGTCACCCTCAAACTTTATCTTGGTTGATTTTAGATGCCGAAGGAAGGTCTTGAAGCACGAGGAACTCTCAGAAGATCTTAAGGTGGTTTTGATCTGATTTTTCCTTTTGGGATGTAGAAATACTTCCCCACTTAGTACAATCTTTTGATCCTTTGTCCAGATGCTTATATTAAAAGATGAGTAGCTCTAGGAACTACAGTTGGAAAAGAGTGGCCATGTGTGATACATAAACCAACTTGCAGTCCCTGCAAAGGAACCTTAACTTTCCAGTAAATGTAGTGATTTTTCTAATTCTTCCAAGAAGAAATCATCTAGATTATTGAGATGCAGTTGGGTCCGACACTTTACTTTTCTCCTCAAAACCGAGGCTTATATACACAAGAAGAAAAGAGGAAGAAATTCAGGAAATCCTCAGCTTGCTACTAGCGTGCCCTTGCATTCCTAAGAACTATTTTTGGGTTTTCTCTTAGGAATAGCTAGAGCTTGTTGAGCTGGGAAAGACTGCTTGGATCAGATCTTTGGTTTTGTCTTTTCTGCACGAGCGCCTCTCGTTGATGTTGGAATAGCTGCTCTTAGCTGGTTGGTGATCCAGAGAATGAGGCAAGTCAGTCCTATAAAATCAGCTTCCACTCCCCAGTATTTGGAAAAAACTACTGCAGCAAGCTGGTGTTCCTAGAGGATGAACAGTTACCTCCACTTTCTTTGGGCTAGGACAGTACCAAGGGATCTGTCTGGCTCTCTTCTGGATGTTGCTACCTGCAGATAGGTTATAACTCAAGAAATATCAAAATATTAGCGAGGAGGACACAAATGCTCTCCCTTCTGTCTCCATATAGCCCCAAGCACCCTGTGTAGTTCTGAGATACCTCAACGAATCAGTTCCAAGATGCCTCAATAAATATCTCAATACACGGGAAATCTGAGCTGTCCAAGGGTTCATCTCTGTGAAATACTTTGCGTTTAGGGATGGCGTGTGCAGACCAGCTAACAGTCTGTAGGTATCTGAAGCTGTGTGAGGAGTTTGCAGGCCGGGATCAGATTCAGAGCAGCACATTTTGATAAGTTCTTGATATGGTTGCAGCATTTCTCACACACACGGTTTGTTCTTCAGTGGAGGAAAAGAAACCTCACCATCATTTGAACCCCTGCGTGTATTTGTTCCCAGTGCTGGCTGTTGGTTTTTGGGTTTGGTTTTTTTTTTCCCTGATATTTTAAACACTCTTCTTGGGTGACAGGCTTTTCACAACATCTCCAGGTACTGCTTCTGTATTTTAAAAGGTGTGTTGAGAGGATGTGTTGAAGGAACAAGTGGAATGACTGGCATCTGTGTTAGCTTGACATTGCACCACTTGTTACCTTTTAGAAACTACAGAGAAATTCTGAGAGAGAACCTTCATCCCAAATGAAATGTGAAAGCGTGGAAGGCTTAACGAAGCTACTTGTGTCACGGCAAAGAAAACCACACGTACTCTTAAAAAGGATTGAGTTTGCCCCCTGTTCTGTTTCTTACCTACTCAGACCCAGAGATATGTCAATCTGTAGACAGTTTTGGTTTTTTTTTTTCCCCCCTGCTAATTGCAAAAAAGGTAGGAACAGCAAGCTAGTCACCGAGATACTTTGGAGTAGCTTTGTACTTTAAAGAAAGTTCAAGGCAATAAGCATTTAATTTGTATTGCATACGTGAAAATTCAATTACAGCATTTCCCCCATTCTTTCTCGTGAGCAGCATTTCTCCCGTTCTTCTTGTGTGTATGCCATGTTTGGTTTCATGGAGAAATGAGAAGAGAAAATAGATTCTTTTTTGGAGACTGGGTACTAATGCAGTCACATTAAAGGCAGGCACATTGTTGTCAGCCAGTTTGCATATTTATTTACTTTTACAAATGGTTGGCTTGGAGTCAGCAGTTAATGGAATGAGAATGATGTTCCTGTACAGATCATTTCCTGAGAAACATTTTCAATTACAAACATATCTCTGCTTTTCTTTCCTCATTTGTTATGTCTTGGAGAATAATGGGGAGTAGCATTTACAACTTAAGGTTTATGTTCTGAAGACAATTTTAACAATGATCCCCACATAAAAAGGCTCCTTTGTAGTTCCAGACATATGTTTATGATGTTTTGTGCTGTGAATATCAAATTTCTGGTGGACGCTGTGTCACACTCTGCAAACTTGTAAACATCTATAAATCCATTGGATCATTTTAGTACCATGTGTAATGCAGATTTATTGTCTTTTGTGTGGATTTCTTTTGTTTCGGAGTTAAAGCTGAGCTGCCAGAATCCATATTGGATGAATTATGTATTCAAGAAAAAGAGGCAGTACCATTTTAGATTAATATTTTCTTTTCTCTTTGTGGACTTAGGACATGTGCACACACAAGCATTAGAAAATAGCAGTTTGGGTGGATAGCCCAGAAAGCAATTGCAAATTTTCTTGACTAAATAGTATCATTCTCTAAAAGCTTGAATTAGGACTTTTTCAAAATGTTTCTGCTGTTTTGTTGTTGTTTTTTTTTTCTCCCGTTCTCTGACCATCTTAGGTAATTTGGATCTCTTTTCACATTTGCCAGTACAGATTCAGAATCTCCCCGCTGGAACTGTATCAGGGTATAAAAGAGGAGTACGTGAGGGGGAGTTGGGATCACACAGAGCCAGCGAGCTGGTGTGAGTCAGCATTAATCCACTGAAATCGGTGAAGGTGCAGTAGTTTTCACCCAAGTCTGCATTGCAGACTATCAAGTCAGTAGAAGTAAAGCTGCTCTCGTGCACAAGTGGCTACAAACTCAAGCCATTGAGATCATGAGCATTTATCAGAGATTTGAACTCGGTAAAGACAAGAGGAGATCAAAAATGAGTCATCTAAATTTGGCTCAGCTGTAATCGAGTGAATGTCTCTGTCTTGTACAAGAGCAGCAAAGACATTTCTTCTTGAAAATTGGCATTTTTGTGAGCTGGCTCTAATTTCTGGCTGTATACATAAACATACGTAGCATAAGCATGCATGTTTGAACGTGGGTGTATACACAAATATCCAACGCTACTCTGGCAATACGATGTCTGCAGCTGGTCTTCCAACCTGTGCTTGTTCCAGGAAGGAGTAGCTTAAGATAGAGACGTGGCACGTAACGTTGCCATCTACCATCGTGGTTTACAACAGCAGGTGGTTTGTTCTTTTTGACTTTCTATGGAAAGCTTAAACTCCTTAAGTCACGTAAATGTCAACAGATCTCAGCTTCCAATAAAAAAAACCCCAAACCCAAACCAAAATATTTGCAACCTTAGAAATGTCAGAGAAGAACTTGAATGGGAAACCCTTGTGTTAAAGAAAGAAAGGCAGTCAAAGTACTGTGGAAGTGTATATGTATATACATCTATGTATATGCAAGCTGCAGCAGGGCAGGTTTAGACTGGGCATTAGGGAAAAAATGTTCCCAGCAAGAGCAGCCAGCCACTGGAACAGGCTGCCCAGGGAGCTGGTTGAGTCCCCATCCCTGGATGCGTTTTAAGGGTGTTGAGGGACAGGGTTTGGGGGTGAACTTTGTAGAGTAGGGTTAATGGTTGGACTCGATGATCCCCGGGGTCTCTTCCAACCTGAATGGTTCTGTGATCCTAGGTAGGTGTATATGCCTGTATTTGAATCTCCTGGGTTTGAAAGTCTGAGGTTAGAAGCACTGTGTCACTCTGCTCCTCCAACATTAGGGTTCGGTTCTAGTTAATCACAAACTTTCCATCCATTAGCCTTGTAGCAGTTGAGTTAGTTTTAGTTTTGTTAGTACGGAATCAATTATACGGCAAGACATGGCTGTAGCACTCGGAGGAGAGACCATTTAGCACAACATCTTGCTGTATTTATTTTATGATTCTTTGGGTAGATACGCTAAAATACGGCTAAACCACAGCGAGTGCATTGGCTGATGTGGCATTTCTGAGCTCAGTTAAAAAATAAGATGTATTTTATTCAAATCAGAATAACATTAAGCCCTGAATACTAAACAGGGCAGCAAAAAGCCTTCAGCACACAAAATAAACAAGTAAAAAACCCAAATGAAACTGTCTAATAAATACAATGTGGAGCAACAGGCTGCATCTACTAGAGGAATTAAGCCAATTTAAACCGTACGGGCAGCACTCCACTTTCAGTGTGCTTGGCGTCCAGGGCTTTCGATGGCAGTTGGATGCACGCATCAAAGGGCAAAGCCTGCCTCAGAGCACCCACGTGGATTTGAGAGCACAGGTTTATGACCTTGTAATCCCAGAGCATCTGAAACAGTAAGAGCTCTCTCCAGCTTAAAATAGCTGCTGTAGTTACTTTTGATGGGCTCCCCAGCTCTGGGGCCAAATTTGGTGCTGGCATGATAGGAGGAAGTCTGTTGACAGCTGATAACAGAGGAGTTGCACTTGATTACATCATAACAAATTTGGCACTTGGAGCTGCATCGGAAGGCTGAGCAGAAGTGTCCGTTCCTCGTCCAGAGTTAAACCCGGGGCTTTCACATCGCCACTGCACAGAGATTTCTCTGGCCCATCTGTAGCTCTCTTTCTGCTTTCAAGGGTCTTGCTTTCAAAGTACATTCAACCCCCGGTTCCAGTCAGCATGGGGACTTTAAAGAAGCCCGTGAAGGACTGGATTTTCCTCTCACACCCAGAGGTATGAAGTCCCTGGTCATGCCAACATGAGCACAAGAGCAAGCCCTGTGGCTGGGCTGTGTCTGAGCTCCAGCAGAAGGTGAGAACAGAAAGAAGCTCTTAAGTCTAATTGCTGGGGTCGTCCGGTGGGCCAAGAATGCCTGATGTCAAGCAGACAACCCTCTGGATACCATCCTTCAGAGGAACTGCTACAGGTGGCCGTGTGCTGGTCTGGCTCCTGGTAACTGGTGTGGTACAGGTGGACAGCTGCAGCTATGTCCCCTTTTCCTTTCTCGGGTCTTTTACGCTGTAAGACTCAGAGTGGAGGTCTTACTGAGTCTCCACGTCCTTCCTGAAAGTAAGTCAAGAAATTAGATGACTTTACTCTAATTTCAGCTGCTGCAAAATTTGTCCCAAACCCGTGTGCTTTGTTTTTATTAAAATACTAAATTGCTGAAGTGATTTTCATGAAAATTAATTACAACAAATTAATGAAAAGCAGGTGAAAAATGGAGTCCTCTGCTGAAACTGGGGTATGCAAACTCTTAACCTCAATCACATTTTTGTGGTTCCTCTATAAACACCTACGTGTGTAATAGAGGTTTGTCATGGAACTTTTTTGATGGAAATTCTTACAAAGTGAGGCTATAGTACCTAATACGTTTTGTCTCCCCTTACATACAACCTGATATAATGCGTGTGTTCTTACCCGCTCCTTTTAGCAGCATTGTTAATCTGGAGTTAAATCTCTTCAGTCTTGGGAAAGATGAAGATGATGCTATCAGGATCGGGGTTTCTCCGTCGTGATTTCTGCTTATAGAGGACGAGAGGGCAGGAGGAGTCTTTACTGCGGGACGAACACCAACCTCGGGCATGGGTTGTGCACTGCAGAACACAGTGGCTGAGGAGGAGCTGTCCTCTCTGGCAAACTGGATCCATCTGGGATCTTTGAATCCCCCGGAGGTGTGCTGGGTTGGTTCTGCATACGCTTTGGACAGGGGTGAGAAATGTATGCAACTCGAGTGACCTGCCTGGGGGAATAAGACCACCACTGTGGTCTCGTGTATGTCTGCGTACAGCAAAGCAGACTTAGCCCCTGATGTACAGTGAATGTAACACTTGCATTCTAGAACAGGTCAATGGATTAGTTTCTCCTGTTTATTTTTTAAATTTATTATTTATTTATTTATTCATTATTTCTTTTATGTTCCTTTTCCATTCAAAAGTATGTTGGGTTTTTTTGTTTTTCTTCTCTTACTTTCAGAAGCTTTTAATAACACGTTGAAAGTCCTGTTATTAAAAGTAGAGTGTAATAGTTGTGCACATTGGAGGACAACTATGGGCCTTGTAAAGAATGTCTTACAAAGCATTCGGCCCTGAAAGGTCCGCTCAGCCTCCCCGGAGAAGTGTCAGCAAGCTCTGCTAATGGGTCACTCCCTGGAGAGAGGAGCCAAAAGCTTTCCCCACTGTCCTGCACTAGGAAAATGAGCTGACTGTTTCCTCCAGGGTGTCTTGCCCAAGCAGAGTATCCAGCCCTTCGGAACAGGAGAGCTCAGTGGAGCCAAGTTGACTTGAACAGATTTTTTTTTAATGTGGTCCCTCTTGGCAGTGATATGAAAAAAAAAAATATATATTTTCTGCTTAGGAATCTTTAGGAATCACATTTAAGGAGAGAAAGACCTCCACATGGAAGTTTTCTATCCACTGACATTTTTATGCCCATAACCATTTTGAACCACAATGAAAAAAAAAAAAACCCTAAAATCAAAGAGGTTAATAAAACCAACAATTATTTTCTCTAAGGAGTGCTAGCAGTTAAAAAAAAAATGCCATTAAGTGTAACCAGTTCCTGAGATTGTGCACGCTAGACCAAATTCATCCTTGCTATAACTCCTCGGAACTCAATGGACTTACATGAGGAATTCATTTGGTCCGTTGCTCTCAGCCATCAGCTTCAGAGGATATACAACAATCGAGGGAACTATTATTGTCAGCATTATTTTATGACTCTTTAGAGCTGCACAGTATTTGTATTTTACAGATAACACAAGCGGAGTGCAGCGTACAGAGTGAAGTTAGTGTTTCATTATTGAACGCAGCGGATTTTTCAGAGTTCTTGCTGTACCATTAAAAACTAACACGCATTCTAACAGCCCTTATTGCTCTGAATCTTGCGTAGATGCCTAAATACAGCTGCCCAGACTCTTGAAATGTACACAGGCATTTCATCTGTCAGAGCACGAAACATTTCTCAGTGTAGAAAATATTTGGGGAGCTTTAAGTAACTGTTATCACCCCGACTGATTACCACAGCGATCACGTGAAACTTAGTTGTACTTACTCCACACAGGACCTTGGGGCAGAGAGGTAGAACTGGTTTCCAAAAGCTAACTAATGAGGCAGTCACGGGGCTGGGAACAAAACACGAGATCTCTACTGTCACTTTCTGCTTTTCTGCTTTCTTCAAAGCATTTGTTTGCTATAACTTTGAAAATAAACCGAGGAAAGCTTCGGGCAGTAAATCTGAGATGTAAGCTGTGAATGTGCATCTCTACCTAAATGCTCTATTTTGCTTCCTGTCAGAACAGCTACCTGAATCTTTAAGACACGTGTAAGATGGTCGACTAAGTAATTTATGTTTAAACTCTGACCGGAACGGCCGAGTTCTTTTAAAGGTCTGTACACTAAAAAATGAGTGGTCAAAACAACATTGCTAATTTGTCACTCATAAGACAGCGAGGCTCTATCCTGCTCTGGTACCACATCAGCTTTGCACTGATTCCTTGCTTAGAAAGTGAGCTACAAACTTGTCTGACCACCACAGGGTGATCCTCCCTTCTGTGTGATTTTCTGCGGCTGTAGGGTTAGTGTATTGGCTTGTTTGCATTTATTCTCCTCCGGTAGGCAGGCCTGTTTGGGCAGTGAAGAAAGGGGTTTGGTTTTGCAACCTATTAAAGCTTGGGTCACCCAGAGGAATGAATGAATGAAGTTGCTCTGAACTGTACTGGGTACAGAACCTGTGTGGGACTGCTTCTGCGCTACGCGTGTGGACCTCTCTGTCCCTATGTTCCCAGAGCCTGTATTACAAGAACGTGGGTTTTTGCAGCAGTAAGGGACTTTGGCCCAGTGAGAACTTGTCTGTATTTCCTGACAGATGTGGCCCTCTCCAAACCACGGGGTCAAGGATTACGTAGCCATTCCCATGTCCGAGTTCTTTCTCGCCCTACGCCTAGACTCCGCACCAAGGCGGTACTTCTGAGGGTTCATCATCTCGCGCCTGGGTCCTGCTGCTGTGGTTTCTGCTAAAGAAAGGCCAAGAACGTGGGCCAGGAGCATCCCACAGTCTGCCCCAGCTGGTCTCCGAGCTGAGCAATGGAAACAGCAGTGTGCTGGGCTGCGGTTGCACCTTCAGTTCTAAAGAGTTCCTCAGTCTGGCAGCTCCCGTGGGCATATATAGCCAGATCCAGCTCTTCTCAAGTAGCTAAACTTGAAGCATCTCCAGAAGAAGGGTGACAGAGCTGAGAGCAATAATAATTTCCTTCGGCTAGAAAGATTCATTAGCGTTAAAATGTCAGGACCATTAAAATGCAAGTGAGCCTCTTAAAATTTGAGGACAATGGGCCTTATCCTGGAAAAGATTTGAGCAAATGGCATTGATTCCGGTACCATTATCTGTGAAAAATCTACTCATACAAGTAAAGGTTTGTTGTCTGGGTCTGCCGTTTTTGTTAGCTGTATTTTATTGCTGTAATTACAGCTAGTGGCTTATCTAATAGAGTTGTGTTCTTATAAAGAAATTAAGACAATTAATGCTACTTTTAGCAGGAGTGAAATAGTGAGTAAAATTGAATCGAAATTTGAGCAAGCTCTTCTTTTTTTTTTATTTCCTAGTGTCTGAATTACAGGAAGAAGGAATAAATGCCATTAACTTACCTCTCAGTCCAATTCCATTCGAACTAGACCCTGAGGACACTATGCTAGGTAATTCACAACAATTTTACATCTCAACGTAAAAGCTTTGATGTAAAATAAAGTGTCAGTCCTGTAAGAGTTTCTAATATCTTTCTTCTAAACCTTCCAGAGGAAAATGAAGTCCGAACAATGGTCGATCCAAATTCAAGAAATGACCCAAAGTTACAAGAACTGATGAAGGTAATGAAAAGCACGTAAACACTTTTGAGAAAGTGAGACTATTTCTTAATGCTCTCCCTGCCTTTTTCACCTGAACGCTTTAAAGCGCCGTTTGGATATTAATTAAATGAAACCACGTGGTGCGTACATCCCGGTGGAGTGAGCGAGTCCTCTGCTGCAGTATCTTTGTCTAGATGTGGCACGGAGATGCTTAAGAATTTGGCTTAAGATCCTGAGTCCAGATTCTTAGTCTCATCCCACCCTCAGTATGGTTTCCCTCGTAGTCGGTGAGATTCTTGGGGTTAGAGCTTTAGCTTCACTGGAATTGACTTCAACACCTTTTCCTTCGTATTAAAATGTTGAAATGCTACTGAAAGCAAAGGACAGATTTCACTCCAGAGGGTGCTGCACCTCTCCAATATTTGTCTAGACCCTGTGGTGCATTGACACGGCCACCTGAGAAGAACCCTTCCCAAGCCCTGCCTATTTTCTCCTGGTGGTTATTTCAGAGAGATTGTATTTGGAGCCGTTGCAGCTTCGGTATTCTTCTGCTAAATATTTTCATCATTGTGCAAAATGACATGTGTTTTAAATTGCAAATGAATAGTGTATAATACTGCCAAATTTGTGTTTCCCATATAGGTATTAATTGACTGGATTAATGATGTGTTGGTAGGAGAGAGGATTATTGTGAAAGACTTGGCTGAAGACCTGTATGATGGACAAGTATTGCAGAAATTATTTGGTAAGAAAAATACACGCGCACGCCGCTGAGGCACTTTTTCAGTAAGCAGATCACTTGTTCCTACTTAGGAGCCTTGGGATCATCTTGCATTTATGCCACTAAGTGATACAAAAATAGCACTGTATTATGAGACCCTTGAGCAATAGGCTGTGTGCACACTCCTTACAGCCACAGTGCAATGTGTGGTGCTCTGTAGCTGATGGAGAACGGCACAAAGCCGACCTGGGGTGCTAGAGAGGGAGAGTTCTCATCTTGGCAACAGTGTTCGCTCCAGTTAAATTTATTATCTGCATGTGCTCTGTACAAACTTAACCGTGTTACAAGTGGAAAGTAAGTTTGAAGGCAAGAGTATTTTCAGTACAGTTCAGTGGATGTTTTTAATCTCTGCCGGTTCCATACTGGAGTTTATTCACATCACGAAGTTCCTCTGGAAAGTCGGAATTTCTTTCTGATTCGATGTCTGGCTTTTAACGTTACTGAGGTAATGGTACCCAGTGGACTGCAAACTGAACTTCAGCTGAGAAACAGATAGAGAAAAGAAACTGCTAATGCAGAGCTGGCATGTGCTTTTTTAACTCTTGGCTTGGAAGTCATTTGCTTAGTTATTACAGCTCATAAAATCTCCAGTAAATTTCTTTTCAGTATCTTAAATGAATCTTGAGCCATCATGTGAGCACTTCTAAGAAAGACTACACAGACCATTCTCTTCTGTGAATGGTGAAGCTATTGAATATACTGTGATGGACTGGATCTGCCCCAGACTGAGCAATTTGATTCTCATGGGCAGACTGCCAGTGACTTCACCCAAACCCCCCCCCCCCCCAGAATGTGTATCGTATATAGCCTGACTCTAAATACACCTATACGGATCCAGAGCTTACTGGTTTCGGCAGAATCTTTTCCCATTGCCCTTAATTCCTTATGGATCAGGTCTGTGCTAACTGAAAACTTTGGTCTTGTTTTGAGAATATGCACAGACTGATGTCCGTGGAGGCACAGGAGACCCATGGAGAGAGACAGCAGTCAGGATTAGGCAGCATTCATAGGCTGGTAGCTCAGGCTCACTCTCTTTGGAGGAGATTCAGTTGGCTTTGATGAGAGCAAGATCAGCTGTTACCACAGAAGATATCTGTTAATAAGATATTCTTTCACACAAGCAAACTGACAGGTGACCAAGCATTTTGTTCCTGGTGTTATCATCAGGGAGCTGCTCATACTGCTCAATTTTCTTTGCCTACAGTTTAATGGTAAGCGAAACCATGGATGTATATACCTAGCAATCTGTACTAATTATTAACAAACCCATTCAAAAAGTATTTGCAGAGCTATTGCAAATATTGAGTGCTGAGAAGGTCTTTGGTTTCATAGAAAAGAAAAAATGCTGAAGGTTTGAGTTATTTTCCTACCCCTGAGAAATACTTGTTCGCATTGCTTGGGTGCATCCTCTGCCTCTGTAAATAGGATGTCACTTCACTTTTGTTGCAAGTGGGCCAAGTACAATTTTTAAATCTCCTGAGTCTGAGGGAGAAGCCAACAGGCTTAGACTGGTGAAACAAATCTTCTTAATGTCGGTATCTGTTTCCTAGGTTTGATAGTCTGCTGTACAAGCCACTTGCATACAGAATTTCCTGTATCCAGTAGCAATTCCCTTACCTCCGAGTCTGACGTTCCCTAAAGTCAGCTGCAGCATTTAGCCAGCAGTGTGGCTTTCATTAGTACTTGGCCCTCCCTTGGCAGGGGGTAGATAAAGGAAAAATGTGAACTGTGTCTTCAGGAGCTGGAAAGTGGCTCTTGAAGGAAACCCAGATAATTTTAAAACTAGGAAGTTGAATATCTCATGAATGTACACCTGGGATGTCTTTGTGCTCTCCGTGGAGATGACAATGACTTTTCTTCTGTTCTTTCTTCTATTGTCTGTTCAGAGAAACTTGAAAGCGAGAAGCTGAATGTTGCTGAAGTTACTCAGTCTGAAATTGCTCAAAAACAGAAGCTACAGACAGTGCTAGAAAAGATCAATGAAACCCTTAAACTCCCTCCAAGAAGCATTAAATGGAACGTTGACTGTAAGTTGTGCTGTTTCTATGCTGTTCTCGTTTGGTGACAGCCCAGAGTTTATAGTTACTCTCTGGAATTCTGAAATAGCCAGTGATAAGGGGAAGCTAAACCCTGGTATTTATGGTAGGAGCTGCTCTCTACTCATAGTCAACCTCCAGTTTAAATAAACTGCCTTTTCAGAGCCTGTCAAAGTATGGACATAACAGCAGAAATACCACGTGCAAACCAGCTTAAGTTTCTGTTACTAAATTGATTTCTTGAAATGGCCGAGAACCCGCATAAATGTTGATAGATTGGCAGGAGGAGAGTTAGGTCCTTGGACTCTTTCTTTGTGTAAAATTTGCAACATAGATAGGAATAATACTTCTGAATTGTTTAAGTTTAAAGCTGAGCCACTGATTCCCGCTACTGAACTCTCATCAGGATTAGGACTGAGCCCTTCCTGGTTTATTTTATTAAAATGAACATAGTAATACCTGACAGAAATGCTGTCAGTGGCCCAACACGAGACATTTTAGGGCATATGTGTAGCAGAAAGCAGGTTATCAGCAGTTTTAGAAAACTAGGCCTCCTTAATCTGTTGCAAGCTTTTTATCCAGAGTGATTTCACATTGGTGAATACCTTGCCCAGTATGTAGCAGTTCCCATGTCTCCTATGCACTATCTTGAGCTGAGCTGCTTGGTATCCAGTTCCATTCACAACAAATTAGTGAAGGGGAGAGAAACAGCTCGAGGGAGGAAAAGTGAGCATTAGGCATCTCTGACTTTCCCCTTTGTGTGGTCCCACTGAGTTTTCTGTCCCCATCTCTCTTCAACCTCCCCACAGGTTTTATCCGTTCTCTGTTACGCAGCTGGAGGCCGGGTGTTTGGAGCAGCCTGACAATTTAACTTGTAGTTTTAATTTAATGTTTTACATGTGTTTTAGAGCTAAGGTAAAGATACGACAGCAGCAGCTGGGGCCAGCTGGAGCACACACCAGTGCTAGGCAGACAGACGTCTTCTCAGTGTTCTGCTAAAGCACTTCATCTGTGACCGCTGGCACCCCGGCAAAATTTGGCAGCGATGCCACGTTTTATATAAATGGGCATCTCCACCAGCATAGCTGAGACTTGACTGTGAGATAATAAGGATATTTGAGTGAATCTGATCCTAATTTACCAGGGAAGTAAGGTTGTAGTTATCGGTTAGTTCAAGTACAAAAACCCACGCACTGCACTGTAGCTCTCAGAGACCACGTGGGAATTGTACTCTGGGGAGAACTGCAAACGCAAGAAGAAAAGAGAAGAAGAAGAAGAAGAAAGGCAATAATAAGAATTAAAAGTGGTTCGCTTTCATGCCAAAGGTTTGATACTTGAGTTAGGATGTCCTACAGTATGGCTTTTGATATCTTGTAAGTCATGTTAGTGTTAACTACCCCTATGAAACCTGCTGTGAAAAAGCTTCAATGACAAGAACTGTAACAACTTCATGAGGAATGTTTGAGTCATTGAGTTTAGTAAGTTATTGCTTAAGGCTTCTGCCAAAATGGGCTCATTTATCATCCTGCAGACATTGTGACACTTAAAAATGAGTAAGTGCATGTTATGAGTACAAAAATATCTTTCTGATAGTCCATAAATCCTTATTGAAATAAAGGGAATAAAGCAAAGGCAAGGAGAATGCAGAGACAGCGCTTAAACTGCTGTACATGAAATCTGGCTTTTGAATTAGCTTTAGATTTCCATCTACACGAGCCTACGGCGTTCAGAAGTGCTGCAGAAAGTACAGCCTTGGTGCTGTCGCACGTTATCCGCGTGACCCGTTGAGCGGGAGGAGGCCAGGAACGCTGGGGTGCCTTGAAAGTGCCTCCGGCTCCAGGTGGCAAAAAGGGACAGAGTCCCGTAATCCCTACATCCCAAAAATGTGTTCCCTTAGTTACTTTGCAGTTTGTAACTTGTGCTTTTAATATCTATTTCAGCTGTTCATGCTAAAAGTCTTGTCGCAATTCTTCATCTTCTGGTTGCGTTATCACAGTATTTTCGAGCGCCGATCAGACTCCCGGACCACGTGTCCATTCAGGTGGTGGTTGTGCAGGTAAGAGAGGCGTTAAGCAGCTCTTGGCAGTGTTGTGAAATTGAGTGAAGGGTTTCTTGAAGAATACACCTAGGGTTTCTCTTTGCATGCATCTGTTTGGCTGATGCCAATGTCTCAGGCGAGAAACACACGTGTGGCTTCCCTGCTGACAAAGCTTCAACCAGAAAAAGGCAGAAGTTGCTTTCCCGGATTGAGCCGTGGCTCAGAATATCTTATTTTGATTGTGAAGTGGCCAGGCTCTGACATTAGAAATATATGAAGCATTATTATTGTTGGAATGTGTTTATCACCCAATGCGATCTCTCGAGTTATTATTTTTCCCATTTTTGACGGTCTTCTCACTTGTGTAGAGATTCAAATCGTTCCTGGCACTGAATGATGAATTGTCACTGTTTATTACGTTCAGATTCGTGTTAGGTGACTAAATATTCTTTTTCAGCCCCGTGCATGCTAATTTAGTCTTGATTACAGTGTTGGTTTTCTCATAAGCATGCAAAAAACCCCATCAACAAAATCTTTTGTGTCACTCAGTCTCCTTATTAGACCCTCATCCATCCAAACTCTTTGCATTAGTCTGTTCATTTTTCTTTCAGCTGGACTTGCGCTTGCTCTGTCATATTTGGCCTCTTCCCATTTAGTCTGCTTTTCTTTCTCTCCAATTAACTTTGCCTTTACTTTGCACACTGTAACTGTCTTTATTTATGTGTTTCAACTGATGTTACCCTGAAGTATCCAGTGCAAACAGTTATTGCTCAAATTTTGTGTGACTGAAAACCAGATCTTGAGAAAGTAACCACTCTTTCCCAGCACTCAAATCAGCCAAGTTTTGTAGTCTGGGGAGGAAGCTGAAGGAGAGTCTCTGGTGGATGTATCACTAACACCTGATAATGACTCATTGACTCTCAGATTTCTGCTTCATGGGTTTCCCTGCAGATGATGAAAGAGAGCCCCAGCAAATCTGCACTTATCCATCTCAGGCTTCAGAGGAGCATAATTTTCAAGCCCTTTCCTTTGGCTGGAATACATATATTCATGACACTGGCTTATCTCAAAGTTCTACCAGAGCCAGCTTAAGAAATCAGGAGTGCAGCAGACAGGGCATCTTTGGGATGAGAAATGAAACCAGAAAAAAAAAAACCCCCAAACTCTACAGTCCTCAAATACAGACCCAGATCTTGCATTCTGCAGTCACTCCGTACGTCCAGACAAAAGTGCCATTGAAATCAAGGGGCGTAATTGTCCTTTTGTTTAATAGGCTAATGTAGTTCAACAGCAAATCCACTGAAGTCAGTACAGATAAACCAATTTAAAAACAATAAGTAGTGAGAGAATCTGGCTCGCTGCTTTTGCCTCTTAGCTACACAGCTGTAGCTCAGGCGCCAGAGAAAGCAGTTGCACCAGAAGAAAATCCCAAGTAACGCTGCGGAAGATTTTGTCCTGCGAACCCAGTCCGTGGTGAAAGCCAAGCAGGGGAAGTCCAAGGCTATTCTGATTCCTATTAGCAGAGGGTGGGGGCCAGTATTCTTACTGTAATTGTGTTTGAGAAGTTTTTCATTTTTATTTGATAGGGGGTGCGTTGTTTATTTTTATTTTTGAAATCTGTCTTCCGTGTCCTGTGGGATTTACTCTGTGTAGTTCATCACATAGCCTTTGAACTCAATGAACGTTTTTAATCAACGATCACCAGATCTCAAGGCCTAATTTAGTGTTCAAACCTGCACAATTCATGTTCTAAAACCTGATACATTCTGTAAAGTGAGGTCATGCCTCGGGGAGCTTAACAGACTGTGGTAGCTGGTTTTAAATTCTACTCTCTACAGTTTGATAATGGGGATAGGAGAGAGAGAGAGAAATACAAGAGTGAAATACTTTTATGAAGTCTTTAAGAAGGACTGCCTTAATTTTATAGAGTCATAGAATGGTTTGGGTTGGAAGGGACCTCCAAGATCATCTCATCCCAACCCCCCTGCCATGGGCAGGGTCACCTCCCACTAGAGGAGGTTGCTCGGAGAAAACACAGAAAAGGTGAAGGTTGCCGTGTTGGCTGGGTGTAGTTTACTGGAACAGAAACAAAGCAATTTCTGAAACAAAGGCTGTGCTCGTGCCCAACAGGTAATTAGGGCAGCTCTTAGGAAAGCGTGCCTTGTGTGGCTGGTCTGGCCAAAGGCTGTTAGCAAAGAGAGTAAGGGCAGATCTGGGTTATAAGCCAACTGAAGGAAAAAAGTGAGAGTTGGACCTTTTGTGGCTATTTAGTTATATTATTTTCTCTTCCTTCTGTACTGATGGAATGAATAACTAGACTTATGTTTGAGCATCTCTACCGAAACAAATGAGAGCTTTTGTGGAGCGCTGGATCTTGCCATCGTTTTGCCTCTTGGCAAAAATTATCTATTTATGCCACCCACAAAAGGTTAAATGACAGACTGTTTGTGTGCTAGAGGTATATGTCAGAAGTGTAAGAACACAGTGGCAGAGCAGCCAGAATAGCTTTAGAATATTCTGAGCCCTTAGCAATTCTAGGGCGTATCAACTACTGTTAAGAAAAATTAGGAAATCAATGAGATTAGAAGGGGTACATCACAAGCTTTTTTCTTTTTTTGTCCTAGAGGTAGTCACCAATTTAAAATGAGAAGTGATTAGGAAGGACTTCCATGACCTTCAGAAGAGACTTTCAGATGTGAGGGAGGAAAATACCAAGCCGGCCCAAATAAAGTCTTCTGTGGCCATTGGGATGTGCGTCCAGCTTTTCATTTTGATGGGGAATCTTAATTCATGCCTCATTTGTCGGTGACTTTCAAACTGTAGATGTTCATTTTCATCATTTGTTATTGCAGTTATAGCCACTGTTGTCTTTAAGGAACATTGCTGGACAGTCTTTCAGTCTTCAGGAGAACTTTTTCATATCTTTAGGAATATTTTGTCATTCTCTGTCTGTTATAAAATAAACCTCACAACAGGGGACATCAGCATTTGGGCCAGTTTTGAGGTGGAGAGTTTTTAAAGTGCAAAGAATGTATGGGAAGCAGCTTTCACAGAGAAGGTACTTAGATAAACTAGTCTTTTTAAGATCCATTCTGTTATCATTGGGACTTTTTCACCAGTCTTTTTACAAGTCAAATGCATAGCAAAGTCTGTCTTGCTATGTGCTGGTCAAATAAATGTCCAGCGGATGCACGTCATATTTGGGCAGTGTGGAAATTTAGGACTTGGTATCTTGTGGGGTTTTTGCCCCCCCCCCCCTTTTTTTTTTGGTGTGTGTGTGTGTGTTTTTTGGTGTGGGTTTTTTTTTTTTTTTTTATGTTTGGTTGGTTGGTTGGTTTGGTTGGTTGGTTTTGTTTTGTTTTGTTTAATTTTTTTTTTTTCCTT
>JANIJG010026297.1:27453-48590 GCA_024611175.1 Megaceryle torquata | reverse complement strand
AGTTTGGTTGGTTGGTTTTGTTTTGTTTTGTTTAATTTTTTTTTTTTCCTTAGCAGCAATAGGATTAAGCTGCATAATTCCTATTTATATTCATTGCAGTTTATCAAAAGGGGAAATATGGTTTGTATTAGTACTGGAACAAGTTTTAGGCTGGCTTCACATGTGTGCTGAGGGAAGGTAGAGCCTTAAAAGCCATTTTCTTCTCCCCTATCACCAGACTAGGCACTAAGAGATACAATTGCCATTGCTATGATGCTCTACTCTAGGAGATAAGAGTGATAAGGCTCAGAAAGCACCATTGGCATGTCAGTCATCATCAGGAGGAAATGAAAGGTTTCCTTCCACCCTGTTTCAAGGCAAAAAGTGAATTAAAAACCTGAACTAGTGGAATTCTAACTTGAAGCTGGCATGAGCTAGATTGTAACTTCAAGTGCAAGTACTTACTGCTGTCTGCAGAAGCTGGAAATGAAGACAAGCCAAAACTGGTGTAGATTTTCAAGGTATGTGACAGAAGACGTCTCAGCAGCTGTTTTGTGTCCCCTCTTTCAGTATGTAACGCACTGGATTCCACTCTGTCTTTTTAATGACCAGAGGTCCTCCCCGAATGCTTTTTTAACCGTGTGTGAGCTGTTTAGGAAGAGGGCTTTAAAAAAGAGAATGGAAACCCCCTGAAGCTATCATGCAGCTAAAAGGACAGTTCAGATTACTCCAAGTGCCAGTCTGCGGTGACCCAAGGGGTGCCACGTATGGCTCTCTTGTAGAAAGCGTGTCTGATCCTCGTGTATTTTAGTAATGCAGTGTAGAAGTAAGAGACTTGAGCCCGGCCAAATCCTCAGCACATCACACCCTGCGGACTGGCTCGGGTAGGGATGTGCTAGCTTCTCCAGGGCAGGGGGGAGCAGCAGCCCCAGTTCACATACCATGAAGGACTTCTAGAAAAGGTCATTCTCCTTTTTTCCACCTAGAAGGCATGTCTAGAACCAGCAGAGATTTATTTTTCTCATTTCCTTGTATGATGGGGAGTGAAGAATCATGAATAATTGCCTAATGTCTAGACTTTACATGCAGTCGTCAGCGTTCGCCTGACTTTTCTTTCTGTATTGCAAAATTTTACCGATTCCAGTGAATAGAATGAACAGAGAGAGAACACAAAGAGAGGCAAAACATATGTGTGGTATTTGCACTGCCACCAGATGACTGTGATCAGCATACTGGAAACAATGTCAAATTTTTAAACTCCTTCATTTTCCAACTGACTCAAACAGCAAGAAGCCATTTGAGTTGGCTTCTGCCATTTTGTCTACAGCTTCTGGACACAGGCCCCACGCCACTGGCTTCTCCCATCTGAAGAACGTTGGAGTCGATGCACGTATTAACACCAAGATGACCAAGGTCTAGAGCAGGCTGCAGATGGATTCTTCTCCATTTGGGTTTTCCATCACAAGCAAATAGAGCTCTTGTGCAGAGAGGATTCAGAAAAGGAAAATGCTGGGGGAGGCGGGGGAAAGAAGTGTGTGAAAACTAAAAGAGGCCTAAAGAACAAACAGCCTGGGAGCAAGAGTTTTGCAAAAGAGAAGCGTGGGCAGCATCTGCCAAGCTGCTCGTTGAAATACAAGGTTTAATTCAGCTCACCTAGACATACCTCTACTAAAGTACTTGCATATGTGTTTAGGTGTTTCAAATGGCTTGCTGGATTGGGGCTTTTAAAAGAAAAGTAAATTAGGAACAATGGAGAAAGGAAAAGAAATACTTCCTTCTACAGGTGCAGTTTCAAGTTTCTTGTTAAGGTACAAAAGAGTTTTCTGAAATACTTGCAAGGTGAAATAATCTATTACTGTAAGCTTGTTTGATTAAAAAAAAGTTATCCTTTTGCAGGATTGTTATCTAATTCTGTTTGTGGATCGCAAATAAGTTTCTACCGTAGCCTAAGCATTAAACTTTGCTGAGGAAAATGTCACTTTTTTATTTTTTTTCCAGAAACGAGAAGGAATCCTCCAGTCCCGACAAATCCAAGAGGAAATAACTGGTAACACTGAGTATGTCAACACCACTTTTGCCAGCAGTTCAGTAATTGAACACAGATGCGTCTCAGAAATTCAAACATTTGCTGATATTTAGATTTCGGTATTGGGGTTCCAGGGAAGATGATGCATCAGCCAGTGACTGTAGTTTAGCCTTTTCAAGAGCTGCAAAACATGCATCTAAAAATACACAAGGGTGAGAAAATACAGAGCTGGGGATCTAAAAACAGGAGACTGGGGATAAAAGAGAAGACAGTGAAGATAGAAAAAAAACTCTGTTTTCTATTTATCTACTTTATATTTCTGTATTTATTGTATTTCATATTATTTTATCAAAACAAACACTAAAGGTGTGCCTTATTCTTTTATGGTTTTTTTGTTTTTTTTGGTTTTTTTTTAACGGAGAACTAAATTCTTTTGAAAGGGAATGTGGAGGGACTATTTTTAGGTGGGATGTAACACGAAGGCAGTAAGCCCTGTACAGTTCAGAACAGAAAAGTTATTCCAAACCACCAGAAAGCAGCAGTGGAATATCCTAGTTTCTAACACAGTGGAGAGAGGATGGACTAGTGACTTATTATTAATCTTTATGGGTTTGTTTACTTGTAATAGTTATAGGAGGGATTAACTGGAGCAAAATGCTGCAGTCCTTAAGATCCCAGTCCAAGTGTTGTTTTGGCTGGAGTTGTGTTGCAGTTGGTGTTCTAAACACACCCTTCAAGCAAAGGGAGACATTTTCCCCAAATCAACATGAAAAAGCCTTCTTCAGTCAGGCAAGGTGTGTTGATTTGCTTCAACAGCAGAAAATCAGAGGGCTGGCCTCCCTTGAGACTTTAGTGAAGCCAGGAGATGATATACTGATGGACTCCAGATTAATCCAGATTCTCAGTTGGAATAACTTGATGAAGGTTTTCTTAATTCCCTGGATCTACTCCAGTATTCACCAAGCTAAAACTCTGGCCACGTGTGCTGTTTTCTTTTGCAGCAAAACGCCTGCGAGTGAAACATATATAACTGTGTTTTGTTCTTGTTTTCTTTTGTTCTGGTTTTTCACAGGGCATTATCAGGAAGGCATGGTAAGTTCATTTGATTATTATCTTTCTCTTGAGGGAGTGAAAGTATAGGTTAGTTCTGCAGTGGGTGGTCACTTTGAGAAGTAGATGTAGAGGGTTTCAAGGTTCCCTGGCAAATGTATAAACAGAGGCACCGCGGGCTATTGTGGCAGTTAGAAAAAGAAACAAAGAAAAAAGGCATTAAAATCAGTCTGTCCATCTTTAAAACACATTTCATTGCTTTTCAGCACGTGTTAATTTGCAGGTGCTTCGTGGTTTAACCTCCAGAACGTTACTGTAATATTCTCAATGGTCCTAAGTTATTGAGGAATAGGAAGGTAGCTTCTCATGGAGTCGTTTGCTATCATTCATCTGATTGTCAGAATGGAAATTGCTCAAGCTTTAGGGCCTTTTCTGTTTTTCTTTTTTTTTTTTTTACTGTTTTCTTCAGAAGGTGACTACAATAGCATCCCAGTCACGCTACTCTAGGCTGCCTGTCCTACTGATAATGTCCTCAATTGCATATCAGAATCATCCCAAAACATCTATACAAAGGATTAGCTGTATAATCATGAGCTTGCTCGAGGTGGTTAATAATACAGCACACCACAATGCAGTCAGTGGCCCATGGGGAAAATCTTCCTCTGTAGATACACAGCCTCTAGATGTAAATTCATGTTCTCCTGCACCAAATGATTTGGTTACTTAGCTTCATGCGTCAGGCTGTTTAAGTTTTTAGGCATAAAGATACCAATTCTTAGTTCATATTGGAGAAAGAGTTATTAGGTAATCCAAATCCTCCTTGAAAATTATGCTTTTTCTAAATAAGTTATTGGCATTTTATAGCAAGAGAGCAGTATGCAAAATACATGGTACTCAGAATTCAGAGTGACTATATTGAAACCTTCTGCTGACAGTGTTGTCTGAAACAAGTATGTGCCTTAATAAGTGTTTATTCTGCCTTTGGATAACTGCTGCTTGGCATATTAACAGCTCTGAATGTTTTTCAGAAAGAGATGCGTTTGACACTTTATTTGACCATGCTCCAGACAAGCTCAATGTAGTGAAAAAGGTTGGAATGTTTTTATATTTCAAATACCTAATGTATGCACGTGCACGCTTGTATCTGTCTGTTAGTACACACAGAGTGTGTATGCATGTAATAGAAAATTGCCATATTTTCCATATATTAAATACAATTAAGCCTTCTGCTTAAGCAAATATCCAAACTAATGATTATAATGTTACTTTTTATTAACATTTAGCAGCATGAACTTAGCTTTAGAACACAGAAGAACACGTAGTTATCAAAGTTTCCATCAAAAAGATAACGCAAAGCGTTGAGTAGAACCCAACTAGTAGATTGAGTGTACTGATGCCAAATAGGTATCCAGTCTACAACTGCCAGGGGTCTGACCTGGAGTACTTGGGCTGCTGGTGGAGTTGAGTGGAGCTCAAATGCCCACTTCCCTGTAGTCTGCTACAAGCTTTTTTTTTCTTTCTTTTTTGAAGCATTATTAGGTTTTAAAAGTGTATTATTTATATACATCACGTTCATTTTATTTCTGTTCTTCTTTCTTGGATGAGTTTGGGTTTTTTTGTTGAGTTTGTTTTTGGGTTTTTTTTTCATAGCACATTTCAGTGTTAAAAATTGTGTTGTGGTCTCTTCACTCATGCAGATTCTCTTCTGCGTGGAGTACTGCATGCATTGAACTGCTGCCCTACTGAATAGGCTTTCACTCCATTGTTTTCATATTTCAGACTCTCATCACCTTTGTGAACAAGCATCTGAATAAATTGAATTTGGAGGTCACTGAACTGGAGACCCAGGTAGGATTTTACAGACTTTCTTAGGGGGCAGGGTAGTTGCCCTATGTTATGCACTATGCCCCTAACTTTATCCAGAAGTTTCATTGAATTATTATAGCTTGAGCTCCAGGATGTGGGAAACCCTTCAATTCTAAATGTGTTTGTATGAAGAAGATCCTCACCAATTAAGCAAAGAAATCACGAGGGCGGCTAAATTTCTCTAAACCAGTTTTGCTTTACTCCCATTAGCCTACAAAAAAAATGAACAGTTGCTACATCCTGGGCACTGCCATGGGCTGTAAGCAGAACATGTGCTTGTTTTGGTCAGGAAAGAACTCTGTCTGCTTGGTTTGCTCAAGCTGAGCAGTTGCTTTCTGCCTACCCTTACACAAGCATTACAATGACTCTATTCAGGGAGATACATTCTCAAGAGTCAAGCTGCTCAAGTGCATAGGCAGCTGGACAGTTGGGCTGCAGGTTTGATTCTGCCACAGAAATAATGTGGTTCATGGTTGTCTGTCTTATTCCCACCTGCCTGAAAAGAGGCACAAAGAAAAGCTTAATCCTGCTGTATTAATACCTCCCCGTGCAGCAGCTACCATAAGAAAATGTCAAGGTCAGGCAGGAAGGATGGTATCTGCACTACCGAAAAAACCACAGGACTCTTCAGGACAGGCTTTATTTTACATCTTGATTCGTGTTATTAAGAATATCTGGTTTATTTAATTAGCTGTCAACCTGTTAGAGCTTTTTGAAAGGTAAAATTAAGATTTAGATGGAAACCATGTGTGAAGGCTTTCGGAAAGGTGTTCCCTACGCCTGCTTTATTGCATTATTTACTTTTGGGAAAAGCATATTATTCAAATGTACCTAGAAACCTGGTAAGCTTTTCTCTGAAACAGTATTTCCTAAGATGAGAGACTGTATTTCTCTCAGTTGAAAGAAAATTACCCACTCTGGGGAGGTGACGAATTGCTTCAGATAACTCTGATTGTGAGGATATCTCAGTGCACTGACAGGCCTGAGGCCACGGGGTAATCCGTCTTATGGATGTTGCTGTGGTTTTAGATTTTCTTTTTTTTTTCATTTTTTTGTAGAATATATATCATAGCAATTAGATACCTTCTATCTCTGATTACGTACACTTAAAATTAGATTGACACAGCCTTGCAGAACATGGACAAAGATGATTCTCCGTTCCTTTATTTCCTCCAAGAGACTGAGTTTCAGTGCAGTTGTGAGATTGTGCTTTGCTCTGCTCAGGGAATGGGACACAAGCCACTTGAGAGCTTGAATTCTCATTCCCCACAACTAGTAGAACAGAAAGCAAAGGCATAGTTCAAAGCCAGTGACCACCTCTCTCTCCAGGAACTTTGTTCTGCGTGTATATTTTAGCATCAGGTCAGTTTTGGAGAAGACATAACAGAATGTACCAACTAAATAAAAAGAACCAAAGAAGCAAGACAAGATCTTTTAGTAGCAATTTGAAGTATTTGTATTAGTGGTTTGTTGATAGTTCTGCATTAGACAATATATTATCATCTTCGTTAAGCAGTAAATGATTCTTCAGAAAATGAGAAATGTCTTTTTCACAGTTTGCAGATGGCGTGTACTTAGTCCTGCTAATGGGACTCCTAGAAGGCTATTTTGTTCCTCTGCACAGCTTTTTCTTGACTCCTGATAGTTTTGAACAAAAGGTAATTAGATTCCTGTTTTTTTTCTGATAAAACAAATAAACATATAAGCATGTCTAGTAGTACAAGGGTGGCACAAACTTTTCCGACGTAAGTTTGCGGTAAGGAGCTGAAATCAGGAGAGGACTGCACTGGTAACCATTTCTAAGATCTCAGTATTAATGCTTACCCAGAATTAAAGGGAAAATTCTGTTAATGATGCTATGGCAGGCAAGTATTAACTGATTTTGGCAGCCATTGCATGATGCTCTCATTGATGACTTACCGTTCATTAAGTATAAAGAATTAAACACATAAATTGATGACAGAACTGATTGTTTTCGTGTCTAAATTCCAAGAGTTTAACATCTGAAAGGTTTGGTGGTTTTTGGAAGCATAAAGGGTTGTGATCAACAGTGCAGAGTTCAGTTGGAGGCCTGTAGCTTGCCGTGTTCCCCAGGGGTCAGTACTGGGTCTAGTCTTGTTCAGCATCTTCATCAGTGCCCTGGGTGGAGTGTACTCTCAACCAGTTTGCTGATGACACCAAACTGGGAGGAGCGGCTGACACACCAGAAGGCTGTGCTGCATTCAGCAAGACCTGGACAGGCTCGGGACCTCATGAAGTTCAAGAAGGGCAAGTATAGAGTCCTGCACTGAGGGAGGAATAACCCCACACACCAGTACAGGTGAGGGGTTGATCTGCTGGAAAGCAGCCCCATGGAGAAGGACCTTGGAGTCCCGGTGGGTCACTCCAGGTTAACCAGGAGCCAGCAGTGTGCTTCTGTAGCCAAGAAGGCCAAGAGTGTCCTGGGGTGCGTTAACACGATTGTGACCAGCCGGTTGAGGGAGCTTCTCCCTCTCTACTCCGCCCTAGTGAGGCCGCGTGCGGAGTGTTGTGTCCAGTTCTAGGCTCTCCAGTTCAAGAGAGATATGGAAACTAATGGGAGAGAGGCCAACAGAGGCTACAAAGATGATTAGGGTACTGGAACATCACTCTGTGAGGAAAGGCTGAAAGACCTGGGGCTGTTTAGCCTGGGGAAGAGAAGACCAAGAGGGGATCTTATCAATACTTACAGATACCTAAGGGGTGGGTGTCAAGAGGATGGGCCCAGTCTCTTTTCAGTGGTTCCCACTGTCAAGGACAAGGGGCAACAGACAAAAACTGGAACACCTGAAATTCCACCTCAACTTAAGGAGAAACTTCTTTGCTGTGAGGGTGATGGAGCCTGGACCAGGCTGCCCAGAGAGGTTGTGGAGTCTCCTGCTCTGGAGACTTTCAAAACTCCCTTGGACACGTTCCTGTGCAACCTACTCTAGGTTACCCTGCTTTAGCAGGGGGCTTGGACAAGATGATCTCCAGAGGTCCCTTCCAACCCCTACCATTCTGTGATTGTGTGATAAAAGCATGTAAATAAGAAGATGTATCATTTTAAACCCAACCGTTACCTCAGTGCCTGTTGCTATCCAGGCAATTCAGCTGTCTATTCAAGACAAAAGCGCTTCGTGGGCCATCATGTTCCAATTTTTAAACTTGTGGGGGGTGGGCTGTTCTTACTTGTAAGTCATTTTTCTATGGGTAATGTTAGTTCTCATGTTATTTTTCAATTACTTTTATATTTCTGAAACCACCACCACCACACAGAAAAAAACCCCAAAACAATGGATTGTCTGGGTTCCATGGACCATTGGTATACAGAGCCCTGGCTATTTTTTTCTTCCAAGCATCTAGGTCTGCAGCTTTAAATACATCTTGTTTTGATAATTTAGATTATACCGTGTATGGTTCACAATAATGACAACCTTTATTATATTGCTAGGTCCTCAACGTGTCCTTTGCATTTGAGCTTATGCAAGATGGTGGACTGGAAAAACCAAAGCCAAGACCAGAAGGTATCTACTCTTCTTTTTTTTTTTAATCTCCTTGAAAGTGTGGTGTTGGATCCAGGTCTTGTCTCGTAGGATTATGGTATAGCTAAAGGAGGGTTAAAATGTTAATCCAAGAGTGAAAGGCAAGATGCATTCTGAAGGGCTCAGGTAGCTCTGTGCTTTAAACAGCTGATAGAAACACTTTGTCAAATATTGCAAGGCTTCCTTTCTGGAAGATACGTGTGACCAAACAAACATAGGCAGCAATAATTAGATACCCACTGAAAGAGAAAGAACACAGTTTAGAATGGTGTCACTGGCAGATCTGATTTGCTCCAGTTTCTCCATTTCCCTCCATCCTAAATCTCAATTATTCTGGTGTAATTTACAAGATTTTCACCAAAGAGGTTCGTGTTGTAGAAGAACAACTTCAGGTGTTCACATAACTGCCTTTGAATGCAGGACCTAATAATGCATATTTAAATTAGATTTGGAGCAGGAGACTGAAATTAAAATGTATCTTTAGAGAAGATGATGATTTTGCTGCTGACTTTAGCAGGACCAGGATTCCACTCCTCTTTGCTCATATAAATACAGGGTTTAAATCCAGCTCTTGGGGCTGAATGCAGAGCCCTTGATCCACCACGTTTCAGGGTATTCTTGTGGTTCCTCCCAGTGAGAAGTTACCACTTCTTACCATGTAGGAGCTGGCCCTGCAGCTTCTGCTCCCTTCTTCCCAACAGGGGTGGCTGCTGGGCTTCTGCTGGTTACCTGCCATGATAAACCATAGACACACCTCCTCAAGACCCACTGCAGATTCCCATTCTGTGGTGCACACAGGCTTTCCCTGCCCTAATATTGTATTGTCATTCCCTGTGGAGTTGGTATAAGCTAATGCTCAGAGTTTTAGTTCTTCTAGTAAGGGCTCTCTGGAGATTCAGGCACACATCACTGAATCAAGTTCTGCTCCGTTCTGCTTATTTTTCCATCCCCCTCAACTTCCAGGTTGTTACAGCATCAGACGTGCACACGCAGACACACAAAAATACGTCTCCGAATTGAGCCTGTGCTGCTTATGCTTTTAATCTGGAGCTACCCAGCCTCTTGTTTCACTTCTTCTGATTTCTTCAACACAATCACACGTAACTAAACCAGGAGTGACTGTATCACAAACTTTTATGTTTGAAAGAGTCAAAGAGAGAAGGGGGAAATAGTGAAATCTAGGGATCCAAGTAAAACAGAGAGTATCTGTGATCCCTTACTCCCCATGGAGGTTTAAAATTCTTAGGGCATTTAATTTTTCAGGTATTTATTGCTCTAGGGGACAGCTAATTTTTCCAGTATAAATCAAGCCATAAGGATATTTCAGCATATATAAGACATTTCTTGTGCAATTATTGAAATGCTTAATATGAAACTTCCTGCCCAATGTGAATGGAAAAACACATCTGGTTTATGTGTTGTTACATTGGGCACAATGCCCGTGCTTAAAATTTCCAGTGAGCAAGAGAGTATTGAAAAGGATCTTACCCTAAATGTGTATGCTAAATACTCTTTGAATTCCTACACTGTTTCTCCGAGGTTCTTGAGGAAAAAAATACGCTGAAAAGCGCTTTAGAATACAAAAAAACCCACCCCCTTCATATTTACAAAATACAAAGAATGCAAAGAAAGATATATAATGGAAAAAAGAATAGGGTTAAATAAGTGAGTATGAAAACCAGAGATTTTTTATGGGGTCAACCATTTATATAGGTTATTTGCAATATAATTGAAAAGGTATTAAAAAGCTTTGCGTGACCTTTTACTTCAAAAATGGCCAGAACATTAATCTACTGAGTCTATAACGAATTCATTTGCAGTTTGAGCTTTTTCAGATTGCTTTTTGAAATCGAAGCCAAACTCGAGCTTCTCCTTTTGAAAATTGCAACCAGTAAAACATTCTACATGTTGGTCGGACGCGTGTAGAAATGGAAACAGCTCCTCTTTCTCTGGGAGCATGCTTCTTGTTAGTTTGGACCTTTCTGGGGAACTCTGTTGTTGCGGTGGAGTCTTCTGGTAACTGTACAAAGACCTGTGAAAGTTCTCTCTTTATTCTTTTGAAGTTCTGTATTACAAACAGAAAGTGTTACGCCGCTTGCTGCTGGCCTGAAGGAGGATGCTTCCCAAGTTACATGCAAACAGTATTGCCGAGTAAGACCCGATATTGTGAGAGCAGTTTGCCCTTCTGTAGCTTTGGGCATTTTTTCTTCATTTTATACCATGTGGCCATGGTTTCATGACCGTGCATAGGCTCGGTATAAAATCTGAGGTTTGAGTGTTTTCATCTTTTTTTCTGTGGATGTTGGTTTGCCACGTAGCTTACCTTTAGTCCTTCAAGGCTTGCAGACTTTGGGTCACCATGCGTAAGTTTGATTGGATTCCTTCTTCAAAGGATAAGCCCTTCACGACGTAGATAAGTACAACTGCAGAACTCTCTGCTGGCTACATATACAGTTTACTAGGGTTACTTGGAGGTTTGTAAGACAGTGGGAGTACACACACCATCTGCTTTACACCTTCATGGCCAATTCCAAAGTTAAGAGACTGAGTACAGTCAACAGAAAGAGACGGGACAGTTCTAATTCTCTTCTGTTCTTTCAGGGCGGTTCTAATTCCCAGTTTGAGCTTGAATATGCCTTGAAGCACTAGTGCAGACTGCTGCAGTGGTATTTCTCAGTTGGGTTTATAGATTTCTTGTGAAACAGAAGTCTAGATTGACTTTCTCAAGACCTTCTCTTTGTAGCAGAGGTATTCATTAGCTTTAGACACTTCTAAGTGATTCAGCCATATACATCAGCTAGCCCCAAACATTTGCAGAAGTGTCTTCAAGGGCTGGTTGCATACCTAGCTTCTTTAGATCCTTTGGAGAATTTAAACTTGCCTCTAGCAATCTTGCTGAAAATTAGGCCTAATTAAGGATGTTGCAGCCCAGAATGGGCCAAGAGAAGAGTTCCACTGTTTCCTGCCTGATGTTTTTTTCAACATCATTACTTTTCAGCCACAGCTGCTTGAATATTCAGTCATATAAATAAACGCAGTCGTAGACACAAATGGTCCCATGGGCATCTAAAGCTTGGTTGCATTTCTTCGTCAGCACCATTAGCCATTTGTATCCCTAACTAAAGGTGGTTGAGATCTGGATTTTTGAGTTACCAGTTTAAAAGCTGTGCTTTATTTACATTTCTACTCTTTCTTACTATATCCTGGTGATTTTAATGTTCATGGAAATTAATCTGAGCAGGGAAAAGAAATAGAGAATAGGCACTTTTCTTTTTTTCTGAAAAATCTTTTGAGCTAATGAAGTTATTAATTTTGTTTTTCTTTGTCTTTCTTCTAGATATTGTAAATTGTGACTTGAAGTCTACACTGAGAGTACTGTACAATTTGTTTACCAAATACAGGAACGTGGAGTGAAGATTTGATTTGGAAGAAGTGTTAACCAAATAAGCATAACCAGCCTGTTTTTCATCGGTATTCCTCTGCATCCTTGTCATAAAAGGAACTAAACCCTTTATCTGAAGAATTTTTAATTGACTATTCTTGCACTGCTATTTTCCTAGTAGATTTAAACCTAAGAAAATGTATGAAGAAAAAAAAAAAAGATATGGAGGAAGGTATTTGAGTATATTCTGGGGGAATTCATGTCTCAATAGCTGTCTTCACACTGTTTTGTAGCAAGGGGAGCAACAATGAAAAACAAGATTTCGTCGCTTTAATCGAAATCAGCCTCTGAAGCCAATCGTAGGGAGATTCTGTACTGAGCATCTCTGTTAATATTTTTTAAATATATCTTTTCTAGTCTGGGGAGGAACATTTTCTATCCGTGATAAGATGGTTACATTCTAATTATGACAGACGTGCAAGGGGAGAAACAGTTAGATAGCATTGTTCACATCACAGCTAAGAAGAAGAGACTTTCTCAAGCACTTAACCTGATTAATTTATATTTCGAGTGCTATTAGGCATGAGTTTTATGGGTACAAACTGAAGTGGCTGCTCATTCCTTCAGACTGATTATAATGTGATATTCTGCTTTAGAGATGTGTTATTGAGCATTCTGCATAAGCACTCTTTGCAGCTAGTCACTTGTTTTTGTTCAAGGAAGAGATCTTCTTTTGCAAAGTCCACATTTCAGGAAAAACACACCTGTATAATACAGCTTCCCTGTAGACTTTCTATTACTACCTAGCATCAGAAAGTAAACGTATGGCTTGTTTTTTCTTTTAGTAGTTTAAATACAGGATTACCAGGTTGCAAGTTTAGTTTTATTGCTAAATAGGATTTAGAATCTGTCCCTTCGGTTGATTATGTGATGAATGCATTTTGCTGCATCATGTCCAGCACTATAAAATAAGATTCATATTATAGAAGCATTCCTGTAGCATTTCAGATACAAAACCCACAGCTCTTTTGGTCAAAACTACTTCCATCTGCAAAGACTCCACTACAGTGTCAGGCTCTTTGGTCATTTCACATGGGTATAAAATATACTTTTATCATAACCAAGTCTAAGCTGCTGTCTGTTTGGTTTTAGCTTTAACAAAGAATAAAAAGAGAAATGGGAGTTGGTTTGTCCCTCAGACTGATGTCAAGCACCAGTTAAGTTTCTGTAAAGAAGTTGATAGAGACTGCCTGCATCATCACAAACTGCACTGGTGTAAGTTGAAGCGTTAAATCATTTGCTAGAAATCTTGATGTTAGCAGTAGATACCTTTCTAACCAAAGTGTTCCAATGCAGATCCCTGGGATCCTGGATCACACAGTAAGGAAAAAAAAATAAATAAAAAAAAATCCTTGGGCAGAAATTACCAGATGACTGTTCAGAAAGCTTTGGACTGCTTAGTGCAGGAAGGAGACTTGTTAATAGTCATCCAATTACGGCAGAACGGGTACGGGGAAGAGGGAAAGCAATCTGTCATCTCTTGAGCCTATTCATCTGAAGAAATGCAGTGCTGGCAAGAACAGTCAATAACAGCTATATGTTACTTATTATTTAAAGCATTACATATTTTTCAATTTTCCAGGGCTTATTTTTTTTCTGATGTAGAGATTTCCAGTGCAACATTAGCATAAAGGGGAGACAAGCAATTACATCATCTTTGATGAACACTGACGTTTAATAACAAGATGATAATGACTTCTGCTGAGGGGATGGGGGGGGGGGGGAAATTACTTTTCTGAGAAGTACATGTGAACTTTTGGAAAGAAAAATCATTGTTTAATTAAACTGACAATACCTGGATACTCTGAACTCAGAAATTGTCTGATTGTTCTAAGCATTCTAAATATCTTTATGAATATGTTTTGTTACCTCTATATTTTTAACTGAATTTCTGAAATTAGAGGTACAGAAAATAACAATTATTTTCCTTTTACAGAGGGAAATAACTGGACATTTTGATCTTGGTGAAAATGAACACGTTTTCATTGTATCTTTAATATCTGACAAGATAAACAATAGGAATTAATCAAGCATTTTTTTAAGCAAACTGAGACAGAACTTCTCGTGTATATACCAGCAGCAATTTCAGCTTATTTTCATGTTCAACATGTAAGTTTTTCATTTGCACGCCTAGATGGTAGTAATTGTAATAGTTAATTAAAAAAAAATGATGTTTTTTCTGCAGATCATGCTCAGCTGAAACACTCTTTTACACCTCAACAATGCCAAAGCATTTTGATTGCTCTTCTTTTCAGGAGTGCGCTTTCTTTTAAGAGGAGATTTATATATGTAAAGGAGAAAGGTTAGGAACAGTGAAACTGGTTTTTTGGCCTGGACTTGAAATTAAGTATTCCTGTGCTATATTGGTATAACACTACTGGAGATTTTGAAGTCTGTCACATTCCATTTCCCATCCTTAAAAACCATAAAACTGAGACAGAGCGATGAAATCCTCGTGCTGAAATGCAATTGTGTAGAAACAGAAACACTGAAACAATACCCAACCTTTAGACAATTATCTATCCTACAGTAGGGACTTATGTAAATGAAAATCTGCTATATTAACAAGAGCATCCTATGTAAATACAGACCCACGTGATAGTTTAGAACACCTTCACACAAACACTATGTGCTGCTGTGTAGGAGCAGGTCACAGCTTGTATTTTTGACAGTGTAGATTTAAATAGCTATCAGATTAATATGAAATCTAATATACAGAGTATATCTAATATTTATTGCTTCGATACAGAATAGTATAGAAATATAGACTACTACTGCAGACAGTTTTCTCCTTAGCAGGCAGCGTAGGCCAGCACCTTCCTTCAGGGAGGTGAAATGTTAAGTTAGCTGGGCCAAATTCTGCCGACACCTCCGATGCTTTTATTCCTGGCAGGCAGCAGTGTATGCTGATGTACAGAATTTTCCTCGCTCTTTATATTAAGATCGAAGTTGTTTAAGTTGTAGGTCAAGCCTGGTTTAATTTATAATTACTTTAGATGATTAAAAAGATCCAAATCAATGGATTTAGCCCACACATGATACAGTCACCCTGAGAGAGGTCAGCTTCTCTGCTGCTGCTTTCGAGGCTGCTATCTCAACTCTTCAGCTAGCTTTCTAAAGCCAGGTAGTAGGAATCCAAGCCACTGCCTTAAGTTCTCCTGGTGGTATTGGGATCTTTTCCACCAGACCGATGTGCTTGTCTGTCATGCTCTGTCACATGAAGGCCCACGGGTACCTGAGTCCACTGAAAACTGGCAAATTATTAGCCTGCCTTGAGTAACAAAGAACGAGTAAACATTTCTGCTGCTGGGCATTACGAAATTGCTGGCAGAAGAGTTTTCTGTGCTTCTCTGACTTTGAATCCATTCATTGCATCCAGCAATGTGGTGTCCAGATTTGTTTTGTGGTTGGAGATAGGCATCCTTTCCCCGTTGATGGATCCTGGCACGCTCTGTCAACCACACAGAACTTATTTCTTCAAAGAGGAGCTACAGATTCTTAACAGTATATCAAAAAGATGTCAAAATAATGATCTAAAATCCTAGTATCTTGAGGTCAGCTTCTTTTAGATTTCTTTCCCAGCTGACTGGCATTTAGTTGTCATAAAGAACAGGCCCTAGAAAATGGGTATTGAAGGAGATTCTGTATAATTTTACCTGAGACACATGCACAAAGTCCAGAATTAGATTGCTCTCTATTTCTGATGGAATACAGATGCACCAAGTTTCTTACTAAATGAGCTGACTGCAGAATATCTAGTTCTTTGCATTTCGTAGTCAGTAGATGTCTTCCTGCTAGAGGGGGGTAGGAGCCTCTGCAGCTCCATAGTTCAGGAGTTCAAGTGGACCAGCAAGTGCTGGATGAAGTCTTAATTTACTTTGAGTGTGGACCAAGTTGCTGATTGGCATATCTTCATGTAAACAGGTGGCATTTGGTCCTTTCTGTTTTACAGAAGGTTCCAGTACTTGGGAATGGTTTACTTTCAGGCAGGCTGTACTAATTGAGGCAGATGCTACTTGGCTGACTTTTATTCTTACTTTCTTAAAGTATGCTTTTTGAATTCATGGTTCAGGTTAATTTAGCAGACACCTTGCTGCAAGCCACAGCACTGTAAAGCAGAATGGCTTATAGAAGTACTGGGGTTTATTTTGTTAGAGAAAGATGTATATGATATTTAATATACTCGATTCTAGCATTAGGTCTAGTTTTTGTTATTCTTTTCTTCCTGTCTAAACAGCCTTCATGAAAGGCCTGTGTATGTGCCAAGCACCCAGATAGAGAACGGTGCCTCTTCAGACCTCTTGCAAGATTTTATACACTGTTACCTAGCAGACTTCTGTCATTTTACTCTAAGAATTAGCGTGGGTTTTCTCTTCACGCTTCCAGGCTGAAGAAATAATTTGTAGAAGGTTAAAATTAGTTTAAGCTATTTTATTTTGATGTATCACATGAGAAATAGAGATGGCAGCACCAAAATACCAAAATTATGCAGACCTCAGCATCCTCTTTTCCAAAGTATGAGTCATTTAACCTTTACTAGGGCTGGGGCTTGGGGTTTTTTTTATATATTTTGACAATATTTTCTGTGTCACTATTTCTTTTTCCAATAATCAGATTTTCTTTTCTGTCGTTTAAGGGTTTAATACTACAATCCTGCAACAGTCTTAGTGTCATTGATATATTTGGTTCTCAATTTCAATATCAAACTAAATGAGAAAACAGCATTATCTGCAAATTTTGCTTCTTGATACGTGTACCTGAAAATAATGGTTAGTTTAAATTAAGCTGCATTGCCTTCAACTGCAGAGTTAGTAGCTTTCACAGAATATATTTTATGTACTCTCTAAGTAAGACACTATTGCTGATTTTTTTTTCCCCTGCTTTTTTTTCTTTTTTTTCCTGAAACCTTTGTTATGATCCACAATAAAATTTGCACCTGAAAATCAACACTGTATGTTGTTGTTGGGTCAAAATATGAGATGTATGACAAAAATATAAATGAGTATGGTTTATGTTCTCGGAGCTTCTAGACCTCTCAATGCATCTAACCCATTTTCAGTCACCTTGTTGTGGGTGTCCTAGGTGTTTATTATTATTTTCTGTGGGGGCTGGTGACAGCTGCAAGTGGGTTGGCAAAAGCAGCCATGTAAACATATGCTTGAAATGATTAACAGCAGCAGGTCAGGAAAATGCCATATTTGACTCAAACTAACAAAGTATACCTTTGCTTGAATATTACTGTGCTGAACACTTGAGTGGTGATATTGCAGCTGAGTGTAGTGCAGGTTTCTGGAGAGCAATTTTGTTAATTCAAAATGGAATAAAATGTTATTGAAATGTTAAAGGAATTGAAATTAAGCTGTCCATTTAAGAAAATAACTTCATCGAGGAAGATTTTTTGAGGTCTACATTTTATAAACTTGTTTTTGTTGTGACCCTTTAATACAGGAGCTTCAATGCAGAACTTGGAACCAGTCAAAAATATAGGCATCTAAAGTGCTACAGATCAACATTCTTAGCCCCTGGATTACTGGAATGAATCCAGAAGCAGGTGTTTGATCTTTAGGTCTGCTTGTAAACCTGAAACCACCAAGCAGAGCTGCCTGATCAACAGGGAGCACTAAGGACAGGGTGAGTTTTAATGCCATTCTTTAATCCCAGCCTATTGCTCAGGGCTGCAAAAGAAGTATCTGTCTGGTTAGGATCCATGGTCTTAAGCCCCACCACGTGCACTTGCAGCTTTTGGCCTGAATCTGATGAATTTTGTCCTGGAGAGCTTGCTCTTCTTCAAATGTTGCAGTACAACAAAAAGGTCACCGTCTGGCTACCTCAATTTCTTCATCATTATTCACCCAGAAAGGAAAAGGTCTGGGTTTAATGCTCTTCTGCACCCGTGGAGTGATTTCTCCTCCTTAGGGCTGTGCTGTAACCTGCACTATGAATTTAAGGTGTTGGGCTTTTTTTAGTGTTGTTGGAGGGGACGCATAAGCTGAAGTTGCAATTCTGTCTATGAAGTAATTAATTACCCATTCACTGACAGTGAAAGAGAGCAGAAGAGGGAGCATAAATGGTGGTTAGGTTGTTGAGAAGGTGGAGGAGGATTTGGGGGAAGAACCTGTTTTCTGGGCCTCCTGTAGAGCCAGAAATTCAATTACTCAATCAAAGGGTGCTGAAATACCCAAGCACTCTTTGAAGAGGAACCAGGACTAACATCACCTCTGCTTCAGTGCAAAGTTCCTACTGAGTTCAGGTCCCTCTTTCTTCTCCCTTCAAGGATTCTGCTGTCAGAACAGCCCCAGAAGAAGGTATTCCTGCCCCACACAGCCTGCAGCCCCGAGTTAGGTTTGCATTTCCTCAGGCAAAGCAAGTAATAGTTCCATCCCCTGCTCCCTGCATGCCCTCAAGCCGTTAGGTGAGCAGCAGCACTTCACCTACAAGCTGTGTTTTAGGAAAGTGGCAGACACAACTGCATCTTGGCCATAAAACCAGTTGGGGTTTCTTGGCCCTCCTCTGAGCACACGTGCTGAATTGGATCCCAGACAGATGAAAACTGGAACTACTCAGTCCCGTTGAGGCTGAGTCAGCTTCAAACTGGTGCAGGCATAAAATGCTAGGGGATTTTCAACTGAAAAGCAAGGGTGAAAGAAATTTTGATGGCTTCAGGAGGAGGTTGTGCTGCTGAAACAGGTTTTCCAGGATTGCAACCTTGGTGCCTATATTCTGTGTGAAGAGTAGAAAATCTGCCTGGGGCCGTGCCCCTCACACAGGCTGGGGAGGGCAAACAGCAGAAGCATCTTCTGCTTCCCTTCTTAGCTCTCCAGGTTGTGGCAGACTGCACAAATTGTTTCCTACTTGTCTCAGTTTAATTTTATTGGGAACGAGCCTAAAACCCACGTTTTAACTATTCCTTCCCCTCCTGTTCCAGTGAGGTGAAAATTAATATTAAACTAGCATGTTGAGGCTCTAAAATCTTTAGCTGTGACTAATCAGCACCATCCCCTGCTTAGAGCTTTTGATGCTGGGAGGAATGAACGGTGCTGACTGTAGTCATGTCTCTGAATGATTAGTCCATTGGATCACATGCCAGATTTATAACTGTTATATTAGATGAACAGATGAGGGCTATTAAATTACGTGCAGGGAGGTGGGAAATAGCTGTGACCAGAACATTCCCCCCCACCCCTTTTTTTCTTTCTTTATTTTTAAATGTAGTTTTCCTTTTTTGTTCTGTTTTGATTTTTGTTTGGGGTTTTTTGGTTTGGTTTGGTAATATTTGGATAAGGGGGGTGTACTTGTGTTCCTGTGCAAGGTGCTGAGGATTGGAGCCTCATTTCAGCAAAGTACTGAATTAGTTTTATATATGTGAGAAAAGTCTTTGTGGTTTCTTTGAGTTTCTGTTGAGTTTTGAGTTTCTGTTTTACCTAGAAATGGATAAATATTCCTATCACTGTGGGAAGCCCTAGTCACACTTACACTGTATTGTCTTCACATCCTAGCACAATCCTAGATAATTGCACCCACAAACCCATTATTTTTAAGGCCTGCTTTCCTCAAAGGATCCCTTATAGGTGCTTTGTAAATTAGCTCAGAAAAGATACGTTCTTCTTGTCCACTCTTCTATGCATTAAGAGTTTCACCTGCGCGTGAGTTCAAAATCCAGGATAATTTCTGTCTTTTCTTGCAAAGCCTTTGTGGATGAGATAACTCGGTCAACTGAATGCTGCTGTCTGCTTTCAGCCTTGGCACTAAGTTTTAGGCAGAAATAACTTAGGCGTGCTTATTATTGCTGTTTGGTTCATATCCATGCCTACAGGGTTTGTTGCACGAGCAGTTCCACGAATCTGTGCTATGATACAGTCCCTGTCTTGGAAGGCTCAACGCCTTGCAGCCATGTGGGAGGAGGAGGAGGAGGAGGATGAAAGCTGTAAGTGAACTTTAGCTTTGCACAAGGGATCACAACAGGTATGGGTTAGGAAGCCAGTTCTCCTTTCTGTACCCTGCCTGGGCCTTTGAGTTGGGGTGTTAAAAAAGGAGCTAGAAAGTTAGCACTGAGGTTTGCGTGGAATGCCTGTCGCTGGGGGCAAGGGGACAGAGGAGTCACAAAGCTTAGGAGGTTAGCACGCTTCCTGTGGCAGGGGTGTGGGTGCTCAGCATCAGCCCACTGAGGCCAGTAAGTGTGTGGGTTTGTTGGGTTTCCTGGGGAGGAATTTTCCAAGTTGAAGCGCTGCAGGGCCATTGGCTGGGAGGAAATTGCCAGCACTACAAGTTACATGCCTGTGATGCAGACTTCCCTCGGTCTGACAGTAGTTTAAACGCTTTGATGTGCATATTGTTATAATAATAGAGTATTGAAGGTGTCAGTCCTGGATTTCTAAGCCTTCTGTACCTCCAGATCTTTCTGAACTGTTTGTAATGGCACTTTGAATAGACAGAAAGGACATCATTAGAGCAGATCTGGGTTCTTAATTGCATAAAAACCTTGTCCATCCACTGTCTGAAACCAGCACTCAGTTCAAACAGTGTCATAACCTCTAGCTTCATTTTTCCTGTTATCGGGACAAATTAACCCATTAGCTGCACACACTCTATTGTGAGTCAGAGGTATATGACTCATGTGAATAGAACACATTTCTATTCTGGTTTTAATTAACTTGGCCTCCACCCAAATCCTCCTTACAAATGAAAGATACTAGTTCAGCTGAAGTCTACAATACATTTATATGGTTTGTGCTAAAGTTACATGTGTACTTTTATGAGATAATGCTACCAAACCAAACAACAACAAAAGATTACCATGAAGGCACTAACTTAAAAAGTAAGCAACAGAACTGCTTCAATGGATGGACTGTTGCAGTATCGTAGATAATCTTGTCTGTCTGCCTTGCAAACTGTAAGAGAACAACAAAAAAAAAAAAGAAAAAAAAAAAAGAAATGCACAATTCTAATATATTGGGAAATTAGTCCTGGTCTTCATTTAGCTGAGTGGAAAACAAGTTTGTGGTGGTTACATTTTTGATAGAAGTACAATCTTAAGTGGCACTTGTTTTTGTGATTTTCATAATTTTGCTATGTGGGAAACATTTGTCCTCCCTTTTTTTTTCTGTCCTCCCTTTTTTTTCCTGTCCTCCCTTTTTTTTTCCCTGTCCTCCCTTTTTTTTTCCCTTTCCCCCCTTTTTTTTTCCCTTTCCTCCCTTTTTTTTTCCCGTTTCTCCCTTTTTTTTTTCTGCGTTCT
>JANIJG010026297.1:4528-27353 GCA_024611175.1 Megaceryle torquata | reverse complement strand
TTTCCCTGTCCTCCCTTTTTTTTTCCCTGTCCTCCCTTTTTTTTTCCCTGTCCTCCCTTTTTTTTTCCCTGTCCTCCTTTTTTTTTCCCTGTCCTCTCTTTTTTTCCTGTCCTTCCTTTTTTTTTTTCTGTCCTCCCTTCCTCTTGATAAAATATAAAGATTGATCAGGATCCCAATCAGTATTTGTAATTGGATCACTGTGCCTTCTCTTAATAAAGCAATACCAAAATCAAATAATCCCCTCAAACATAAATTGCAGCGGCTAATGTGGACCACTACTGAGTGTAGCATGTCAAAAGGGAAGCAATGCTAATTGTATTTGCACAATTTTAAAAGAATTAAACCAAAAAGAAGTAAACAAACCCATCCCTCTCTGACCCTCACAGAAATCAAGGCCTGGGTGTTACTTAACACTAAAATTTCTTCATGGCACCTTAGGGACTCTTGCTGCAAACGAGAAGCAGGCAGATACTTGGTGGAGCCTTCCCCCGACCACAGTCTCTGAAAAAGCAAGCACAGAAGAAAAGCAGAGGATGAGGGGAAGAGGGAGAAATGTCTCTTTGTGCTAACAGTTTATAGTTTGCAGCGTGTTCATAGAACACAATGAGGGTGGGCCAGCTGGCTGTAAAGTAACCTAGAATGATAAATTAATCAGGAGTATGCTCTGCGTGCCACCAACTGTCCTGTGACTAATAAGTTAGCTTTCTACTTTGGCAGGTTCCATGAGTTTACTTGCAGCAAGAAGAAGAGAGCTGCAAGGAAAAAGGTCAGGTTTTAAGAGGGGCTTAGTTTGAGGGGCTCTGAAATGAAAACTTCCATGTGGACCACTACTTCCCAGACTCTGCAGTCCCACAGTTTAATTCTAGTTGCTTAGAGCACTTAATCAAGATCTGCCTTCAACTCTGCCTGCCGCCACTTAGTCCTCATAAAGCCCTAACTCGCCTTCTCATTGTCTAAGTGGTGACATTAAGACTTTCATCGAGGCAAAGAAATTAGAGGCACGTAGCAGACTCAGCTTCATTTAGCCAGAGCTCCACGTCCAGATTCAGAGGTTTTTCTCTCTTGGAGGGACATTGTCCTCTCATGCCAGTAAGATAGTCTGGCAGTGCATTTCCTACACTGTGCACTTCCAATCACTGCAGAACGTTACCGAGTTGGTAGGAAGCAGGTTCAGGGTGCAGGTTTCTCTACTGTTATTTTGAACAGTTACACTGCTTTACAGGAACATCTGTATTCCTGTTGGAAGTTTTGAGTGTTAATTTCTGAGTTCCATTGCTGATAACTAGACTTTGCTTTTACTTTTTAATGATTTTTTTTTTTTACTTGACCACAATAGATTTCCTATGGCCACATTGTTTGAGGTTGGATTACCAAAACTGTCTGTATTCTTGGTTCATGCTTACAATAATGTCCCTGCGTTGAACAGAGCTCCTTTATATAATCTACAAAGTATTGGATGATTCACCAGGGTGCAGAGCACAATATGAAGATAGGACAATAATGGGCAGGTTTCTCTGCATTGGCTCTGCCTCCTTTTGTGGTCTATATGTGCAAGGAAACCTGCATCAAGCCTCAGAATGGCCCTGCTACCATGTGTGCTCAGTAACAGAAAAGATCCAGGGCTCTCCTTCACTTTGTGCTTAAGGAAGTTCTGTGTAGCTGTACTACAAGAAAGGGAAAGAAGCAGTTGTTCGCTGATGGATGATGGATCTTACTGGGGCAGCACAGTCCCAGCACCTTTATTAATCCCTTTCTTAGCAGAGCTGTAACTTAGACTTTCAGGAGCTAAGCTGAACTGTCTTGTCTTGCTGTGTCTTTTGCATGTACCTTAATACTTTAACCCCAGAAGTCTTGTGATCCTCTGTTCTCTCCTTTAGTATGACACAACCTCACCCAGTACTTCTGGTCTGAAAACTGAGTTCTGCTGCTTCTAAGACCTCTTTCCCAATGGCCTGATTGCCCAGGAACACTTCTGGGTAAGGGAGTTAAACCACAGTAACACCAACAGAAAACTTCTGCTGTCTGAAGTCAGGCAAAATTTTCCACTGGGTGAATTCCCCCAATTAAAAATCAGATGATTTGTTCTAGGGCATCAAGACACGCCTGTTATTTAAATGTAATTTCTCTTTTATTACCGGCTTATTAAAACTTACCGTACTCTATTCATCAGCATTTCTTAATTAACATAAAATTCCCAGGGTCTGGTACAATTCCCCCACCCCCAGTCCAGTGCTATCCTGTTGGTTTCTATTTAGATTACATATTGCTAGAGTATGTAGGATTATATTGCATGCTGCAATTATTTTCAGGAAGGACTGTGACACTTGGCCTTGATCTTGGCTTTCTCTAGTACAGAGCACCGTTAAGTATCCTGTATTTATTTATAACTCGATGAGGGGAACAACAGAAGCTGTCTGACACTGTGCACTCTCTTTCTCTTTACGCTGTAATTCCCGGACGGGGCTCTCGGGAGCTGCAGGGAGGAGAGGCTTTGCCGTTTGGAAAAAAGGTCTTACAATTTAATCAGAATATAATTTTAGCCAACCAGCTAGTTCGATCAGCCAGGCCAATTATGGTGTGGGTTAAGCAAGTCTCTGTGCTCAGGGTTCCCTTGAGTTGCTTTGGGTTATGAAATAAAAATAAGAAATGAGGTCAGTTATACTCTATTGACTTCTAATCACACGGCTTGCAAGGGCGTATAGCAGCGTAGCTTTGCCGAAGTGAGTATTTGGCATCTCACGGCTTTGCCACTGGTTGAAAGCTACCCTGGGAACACTCACTCCAGATGGCAGATTACATATATGCTTGTATCTGGACTGGTTTTAACCCTCGCAACACTGCAGGGTGAGTACGGTCAATGCGGTGCTAGAAGAGCTGCATCGGGTCTCCCATCACCATCTAAGAACAACAGCTGCTTTCCTGGGTGCCTTACCTCCTCCGTTGGTTATTTCCTCCTTGTCTGACTCTCCTGGGATCTTGAACGAGCCTCTCTGCCACATTTTTCCTGTGTACTTTAGCCCTTCAAAAAATTCCCAGCTCCCCAGCGCCCATTCATCCGATCGTGCCTTGCGCCCTACCACATCTTCCAGGTGTCCCTTCTCCCTGGTTAAGGTAGATGATCAATCCAACAACCAATCGATCAAAATCATGCAGCTGATCATGCTGTTGTCTCACCAAGACCCTATTTTTCCTCCACCTGGTCTTAAGCCCTGTGTTACTCCCATTCCTTTTCTCCAAGCAGCCTTACAAGCTTTGAATGGTTTCTTTATTTTGCTGCACGTAGTAACCAGTAGAGCTTATTTCTGTTGCCAACCTCTTGTGTTCTATGAACACACTCATAACACTTCCCCACTCACCCCCTGCTATAGTTTTAAAAGGTAGGGTTGATAGAGCAGGTATTGATCAGGTTTTGCCACAATCCAGCACACTCTGCATCCTAACTTGCAATACCTTTTTCTTCTCCTCTAAGGAAAAAAAAAAATCCAGAATCTGACCCGGCAAAGAACCCGTGGCTGTTGCTTCACCATGGCATGGTCTGTTCACATGGACTGCAAGTTAGTGTGGCTGCGTGGCCCTGCCCCTTACTCAGCAGAACAATATTAAGCCAGAAAACTACTGGGAAAACCTCAAAAGTGCCTGAGTTTGGATACATCCCAAATGTTTTGGTTTCTTGTGTGCGCTTACAGGAGTCAGAAGAGAAGAGGGAAAGACCTATAAATGTGCTGTTGTTCATTCTCCTCCCTTGAATTCTCGGATCCTTTCCTTTTAAGTGGCTCCCCTCTTTACTCCTCTTTTCACCCCTCGGTTGCCGCTGCCCACCGCTTTGCATACCTGGCACCCTGGAAGCAAATGGGTGAAAGCAGTCGCATTTTTGCCAAGTGAAAATGGGATTTGAGGAATTAACTGAACTTCTTCTAGATTAGTAACAAAAACCAACCCCGTGGAGCTGACACGAGTGAAGGTTATTATTTGCAATACTGCAAAGTTAAAAAACAAAGAGGTGATGCTTCTCATAGGAAGCTGAGTTACAGCTGCAAGTCTGGCCCTCTGAGTGATACTGTTGTTTCTTAAAGCCCAGATAAAAATGAGTGGTTAATGAGATAAAAAGAGAGAGAAAATGTGCTCCTGTGCTGTTAGTGTTGCATGCACCTGAGGACAGCTGGTCCCACTCTGAATTGGTGAAATTTTATGAAGTTGTGTGTCTGTCTAGGACTAAGTCCCCCTTGCTCTGCAGAGGATGAAGCTGCTGTATTCTAAGTTGTTTTCTTTCTCTCTGGCAGTTCACGTGTGCTTTCCAAGCTTTCCAAGCTCACAGACTCTTTGTATTTGTTGCAAAGGCAGTGGTGGTCTTTTCTCAACATCGTTGGCCATGGGTCAGGCCAGAAAACAGAAATAGTTGGTATTTTCTGTTCTGTTATTCTCTGAAGTAGGCAGATTACAGGGTATGGTCTGAATTATGAAAGAAGTCGGACATCATTGTGTAGTGTGCTGAAATAAAGCAGTATCTAAAGATGTATTTTGTTAAGTATAAGTTAGATCCTAACATTTGAGAATGATTTTAGGATAGCATGAAAATTAATTCCAGAAACAAGATGTAATCAGTTTACCTTTCTTGGCACTGTACCTTGTTAGATGTAAAAAAAAAAAAAAACCCAACCAACCCACCAACTTCATTTCATTTGCTATATAATTATCCTCATGTATTCTTGAATGAAAGCATAGCAGAGATCACATTTCTGGCACATTTGGGAGCAAAACAGTTAAATTGCTAACAAATAATGTTTTGTAGTTTGTATGAGAGCCAAGAAGATTAATGAAATGTTCATGAGAGAGTCTGGCAAGTGGCCACATTCCTATGGGAACATTGCTGCAGTGAGGTTTAACGGAGCATGAGGGACATTAAGAAACAAATGTGTGGGAGTTTTAGGGTGAACTGTAAATGATCAAGAATCTAGTAAAACTAGATATCATGTATTTCTCCTTTGAGGCTTTCCAGTGGATCTCGGTACCATTTCTCATCTTATCTAAAGCCTGGGAGGAAGATGAGCAAAGTGCATCCTCCTTGGGTTGTTTAAGAGCAGCTGTCAAACACTTGAGCTCTACTGGCTCCTTCTGAATGTTCCAGCAGATGTAAACTCATTAAACAAATGGCTACAAGGAGTAAGTCTTTTAGCCCAACCAGAGTTTTTGTGCAGAAGCTCCCCAATTTAATGCTTAATCTGCCAGCTTGCCCAAAACTTGTGTATGCTTTTAACTGCAAAAGCAGGGTTAATTTCCTTCTTTTAGACAAGCCAAGGAGAAGCTGCATTACTGTAGCATTATTTCTATTTCTGCTGTACCACCCCCTCCCCTTTCACAGCAGTTGTTTTGGAAACACATCCTTATGTGACCGTGTGTATCCACTAACGTGCTGCATCTCGGTTGTTACTGAATGTTATATTTAATCAAAGATAAGGAAACAAGCTAAGTTTCCTCTCTTTCAGAAGAAAAACTCTGCCAGTAAGACCGCTAACAGCAAACACCTCTTTTTACCATATCAAAAGATAAATTAACCAGGGAGCCATCGATTTCCCCGAGAGCAGGGCAGGCACTGAGAGCTGTATGGACTTTATACAGTATGATTTCCAGAGGGCTTCCAAATTAGCTGAAATAATCCTCAACGATCATCCCAGCTAGCTATCGACGTGAAGGAAACCTTTGTCCTTACTTACCTTTCCACTAGATGGCAATGGTACATGGTAGTTACGTGTACTTTAGTAGAAGAAATCTTGAAAAAGGAAAATTTTACTAGAGGTTTGAATATCTCCTTGAATGAGGACAGTTGGACTATTAGCATATGCTGAAACTCAGCTGTCTCAGCAGTCCCTATCTCAAGGAGTAGAACTTTTCTTACTCTGCGTAACAAATGCAATATCCACACTTGGAAGTAAGGCCGATAGAGGTAATAAGGCTGATCAAAAGCAAATAGAGTGCTGTGGTGACAAGGCTCTCTAACACACCAAAGTGTTTATTAAGTTTCTATTTTTATGCTGGATGAGGTGATTTTCTCATATTAAAACCAAGACACAAACCAATTCTTGGGGTAATTTCATTGACTTCAGTAGAGTTATGTTGGGGATGGATCCATTTTGGGGCTTTTGCGTTACAGAACTAAGAGGGTGTGCTGGTGTGTGAGGAGGAGAGAGGACTGTTCTTCCTGTGGTGGGTCAGGACAGCATCCACAATGGGACTTCTTTGTCAAAGGTGCTTGGGATGTTACATCCTGGAGGAGGTGATGGAGGAGGAGGGTGAAAGGGGAGCAAAAAATACTTTTTTTTGGTCAAGGTAGCCAAAGATAGGAAGAAATGCAGTAGATATTTGGACAGATGGGAGGGCTGAATCAGGCTGCTGGTGAGTTGGCACCCGTGGAGACCATTTGAGGCCTGGCTGTAATTTGGAGCACACCGTGGTAGAAGGGCTTTCTCCTAAAGCGTGACAGTTTGGTGTCATGTGCCTTAACAGTTTTGCTGTCAAATAGCCCAGAGTGATCCACGTGGCCCCGCGGGACCCACTTCCCAGTGGTTAGATGGATCCATTCACATGATCCGTGGTGAGTGTGCAACAAAACAGAGCAAACCACACCGCATTTCCAGTGGTGCTTCTTTTCCAGGGCTAGCCCTGTGGTATGGTGTTTCTAATACTGGACCCGACGGACGTTCTTTTGCTCTGTGCAGGTGTCTTAGCAAAGGATCTACGTAGCAGCCTCTGCAGACTAGCTCTGACATTTAGGGGGAAGGTAAAGTGCTGCATTGGCATCTCTCACACTTGGAGCTAGCACAGATGGTGGACTGCACACATACGCCTGTATCTCTCAGACTTGTGAGGTCTAAGGTCTTGGTTCCTCCATCCCCAGCATGCTCAGAATTAGTTTGCTGGGCCAGGCAAGCCAGAAGTGGGTAGCTATGGTACCTGCCAGGAGCAGAAGAGTCACTCCATCATTGACTGTTAGCTTTGTGGGCTGTCTTTACTCCTCTTCCTTATGCCCTACACAGAGAAGCAGGTTGGTCATCCCCTAGAATGGCTGTTACCGACTCCCACCCCGCACTGACTGACTCTTGACCTCTTCAAGCTTGTCATGAGATGGAGAGGGAAAGAGGCCCTCAGTGTCATATGTTTCCCTAACACATGTGCCAGGCTGTGAGGAATGAAACAGCTGTGAGATACCATTAGCTGTAAAAGGAATCTGGAACTGAGTCTCCTCTCCCCGAGATCTGTTGTGTTCACTCGAGGAAGGGTCAGGATGACTATTTATTGTAGTCTTCATGGACACCCATGGAAGTATGGCTAAGAGGCAAGCAAGCTTTGAAGGCCAGCCCACAAATACCCCTAAAGCCACCTCTTACTGTAGGCTCAGTCTTTCTCTCCTCTGCTGTCCCAAAGCACTGGTGAAGCCAGAAGAAGGCAAAGTGACTCTTTTGTTGGGCACATGGAACATGTATAGCTTCCATGCCTGCCACCCCACCATGTGCGTGCTCTGCAGATGTGGTCAGTGCTGTGCACAGGTGAAGAAAGGCCCTTTCTGCTCTACAGTTCCTATTCTCGCCTTCGCAGAGCCAGCATTTCTCTTTAGGAACAGAATTGCTCTGAAGCTATCACAGATTCCTTTTTGCCTGGTGTGGTGGTTTTAGTCCTGAGAGAGAAATCTGGATGGAGAGTGCCTCTCTTGAAGTGTCAGCAAGAGCTGCAGAGTCCCAGAGGTCCCATTGTGCTTTTCAGAAGCCTCATGGTTACAGCTGTATTGAATCAATCCCTATAGCTGATGAAAAGTCATGTTCACAGTTGGTGGACATGGCAACGCAACATATTCTGCTGCATATTTGAGAAAAAAAAAAAGTAGGATTTTTTTACAGCTCAGCTCTAGTCAAGGAGTCTTTGCAAAAGTCCTGGAATATTGTCGGGCTGAATCAATGTTATTAACATTGCCAATCTCAGAGACCATTTTTGAGAACAGAACTTCTTTGGGAAAGAGAAACAAGCAATCAAATTGTATGATCAGGTCCTGTTTTGTCACAGAGAAGTGGGTCTCATTACTTGCTGTAAGATGCCCAACTAGTCTTGTCTAAGTAGAAGCTCTGGCAGTGCTTTAAAAATGCCGTTGTTGTTTTCTTTTTGTTCTGGTTTTGGTTTGGTTTTGGTCTTTTTTAGGGGTTGGTTTGGTTTGGTTTTCATCTATTGACGTGACAGCAAGTGGTTGGCCATGAGGATATAACAATTCCAAGCGTGTTACCTAGACTGGTGCACGTGGTTCTACACAAAAGAAAAAAAAAAAAACAAAACAGACAGTGTGTTACTAGTGACTGGACACGTTGGCAAAGAAAGAAATCCTGCTCTCTTCAGAAGCTGCAAAGTGGAAGATGTGCCCCAAAGCAAGTGGGGTTTTTGTTCTAAAATACTTCTGTCTCTCAGCAAAAAGATTAACACCACTCGCAGGATCTGTGTGCTCTTCTTAACTCTGAGCACCTCTCCGACACCCGCAGTTAGCCCAGAAAGCCAGAGAGAAATGCTGAAGAGCTACAGCTTTCCAAGGAACTCCGGAGACCTTTTGTGGTCTCATGGCTCAACCCAAGGCCTGCCGGTGGCTGTTTGTAGCGCGGCTGTTGCAGCCAAGCTCAGCCGGTGGGCAGTGGTGCAAGAGGAACAAGAAAAACCCCTTTTTCCCTTTGCTAGGAAGTTCATTTCAATTTGGTCTCGTGCTCTTTCATAAAGCCTGTTTTTCTGCATCACACCCTGACAGTGGCACCTACCAGACTACAAAGACACCCCAGCAAATCAGCTGGGCCATGTTCTTAGACCAGTGTAGAGAACTCTTAAAAACAGTCTCGTGTATAAAAAAAGCCTCAATAATAAATCACAAATGTAAGTCAACATGGTGGATTTTTAAGGTCTGAATCGTTATTTTGTATACATGTCAACAACAGTCCTGCTTTTGATTTTGTGGGGACTACAGATTCACATCCCTGGTTTTGATTTTGTCTTGTCTCAGCCTTACTGGAAATGGTTCTGCGTGTCAATACCTCGGTGTATTGATGGTGTAATCCACAGTGAAAACACAGTACCACACATAGTGATAGTCCTTGTTTTCTTCTTAAACTTCATAGCTGAACAAACTATGGGAGTAAGCTTTTATTGTTTACGATTCAGGCACGTTCTGTTTATTTACTCTGTGTCTCTCTACCAATTCATTGAGTTTAAGCAAAAAAAAATTCCAGGCTTTGGGAGGAATACTCGGCCAATTAATTCTCAGCAAAGGCTGGCCATAGCATGGAGAAGGAAGGACATGAAACGGATTCTGTCATCATGTTTGGTTCTTTCCAGCTCAGCTTCCTGTTACTTTACTTCCAGAATTGGGGCACCGGTATCTTCCCTGCCCTCAACTGCTGCGTAAGCAGAGCATTCACTCAATTCTCCCTAAAGACTGCTTGGAGGAATGACTCCGGAACACGGTTGCACTTGGTTAGAATCACAGAATCATTCAGGTTGGAAGAGACCCTTGGGATCATCATTAACCCCAAAGTTCACCCCTAAACCCTGTGCCTCAACACCCTTAAACACATCCAGGGATGGGGACTCAACCAGGTCCCTGGGCAGCCTGTTCCAGTGGCTGGCTACTCTTGCTGGGAAAAATTAGCCTCCTTTTGTAGCAGCCCTTGGATGGTGCAGCGATGAAGTTGGTAAGAGTGTGGCTGTGAGAGCAAATAGCAGGCTTGCTCCTGGCACGCACGAGCCCCGAGCATCCGCGTGAAGACGGCGGCCGCAGCGCCTGGCTCCTCGGTGTGCCGGGGCTGGTGTCCCAGAGCCGCCTGCCAACTGCTCTCGACAGCGTGCTGGTTTTTAATCCCCGCTGTGAAGAAGAGGTGAGTGATACTTCTACAACTAAGGTTTCCCGAAGTAATTCTTGCTAATTAGTCAAGAAAATGAATGAGAAATATGTTCTCTCCCTCAGAAGGTTCTAATCCCACTTGACTGAGCAGTATTAAGCAATCCTATCAAAGAGAATGTATTTCTGAAGCAGTCCTTGGGGCAAAATTAGAGCTTCAAGAATAAGAAATAATGAGAGATGTGGGGGGGAGAGGCTTTTTTATTTTTGGAACAAATATTAAAGAAGAGCCTTTGCTCCTGAGTCAAGTTCCCATGCTTTTTCATTATGTTCTTTGGCTGAAGTGGTCTTTAGATAACAAATGTGTCAAGCTGTTCTGTCTCAATAAGTTAGAATTAGGTTATGTCTGTGCAGAGGAAAGTTTTGGAATAGCTGCAAAAACAATTACAACACTGCTTGATTCACTGCTGATGTTAATTGTAAATCCATATTAATCTAGGGCTGGGCAGGACTTGCCAGAAGGATTCGTTTTCTCTGTACCATGACAGATGCTTGTCTCCCTTTGTTTCTGCTGCCTTAGACCTTAGACATCTCCAGTATTTTCTGAAAGCATAAACAGTAGCCTTAAGCAAAGTTCCAGTTGATAGGAAGGTTGCAATGGCCTATATAAATCTCCTTACATGACTTCAGCTCTCCTAAAAGCAGCCCATAATATTTTAATCATATTCTGGAAGTCCTTGAATGCTAACACATAGGCAATGTTGTACCAACTGCTACTTTCGTAGCAAACTCTAAAGCATGGGTTTCTTCTTTTAATGTGATTCTTAGCAAGGGACAGAGAGAGAAAGCAGGCTGGGAGAGAAAGTCAACAACGGAAGATGAGAATGGTTTTCTTCCTCCACTTAAGCCAGGAAGCTGTTCTCTCCAGTCAGATGCCACGTCTCTGTTTGCAGGAGTTTTCAAACTGTGTGTCTGCTGCTGAGCTCTGGGAAGTATTTCTGCGGCTGGGGCTGCGTTTCTGAAAGCTTGTCAGATTCCTGGGCTCCGCTCTGCGACTGCTTAAAGCTGCTCAGGTGCTTATGAGTTGTTCTAGGGATAAGGAGAGCATGAAAAAAAGAACGTACTGGTTGATTTTTGCCTCTTACAGATAGGTGGCTTGTCAGTTTGTCCTGGGAGAATACCCATTTATAAGTAAGCTTAAATACACAGAGGCATGGTGTGGGTGCGGGGAGATGTAACTGGTGTGGGTTCCAGGTGTCTGGTGTCACTTCAGTGTTGCCACACTACCAGGGGCTGAGCCAGAGGTGAGTGCCTAACTGAATCACAGAATCACAGCATGGCAGGGGTTGGAAGGGACCTCCAGAGACCATCGAGCCCAACCCCCCTGCCAGAGCAGGACAGAACTAGAGCAGATCACTCAGAAATGCATCCAGACAGCTCTTGAAAGTCTCCAGAGAAGGAGACTCCACAGCCTCTCTGGGGAGTCTGTTCCAGTGCTCTGTGACCCTTACAGGAAAGAAGTTCTTCCTCATGTTGAGGTGGAACTTCCTGTGCTCCAGCTTGAATCCATTGCCCATCGTCCTATCACAAGGCACGAGGAGGAAGAGGTTGTCCCTGCCTTCCTGACACCCAGCCCTTACATAATTCTAGAAGTTAATTAGGTCCCCTCTCAGTCTTCCATCCCAATCTTCTTTATGAAATCATGAAGTCATATTCTTGTAACTTCTCCAGTACCACATCTGCCCCACGCTAGCCACAAAGGACTGGAATTCACCAGTCTACTGAGCTATAGTCAGAAGATGACTGGGGATGGGACAGGAAGATGTCAACTGCTCTCTGTGCTTCTCAGTCCTAAAGTTAAGGGCTGAACCAGGAACAGCAGCAACTAGGGCACCTGAGGGGCTCCAGCACCCAGTTGGCTGGTGAGGGAGTGGAATGCGTCCCTGCAGTGGAAAATGGCATAAGGACCATTAATCATGGTGACACCGTGTCCTCTGCGGTTCCCCATAGGCAGATAAGATCCTCATCCATAGATGTCCAAGGATCTGGCCGTGATTTCTTTTGGCGGCTTCTGTTTCCCTCTAGTTTTTGTTAAGGAAATCAAATGCATTTTCTATAGCTAGTCCAAGGATAAACTGGCCTTCCTTTTCTGCTGTGCTTCCTCAAGCCTTTTTTCATTATTCAAAGATAATAACAGACTATCCCTACTATTCCCTTGCTTCTGTTTTGGGTTGTTTAAATGAATTTCCAAGTCTATGACATTCTGCATCAGCAGCACCATCTGCTTGAGAGTGACATTTTCTTCATCTTGGCAAGCAAAGACCTAGAGTTGCAGCCCTTTACACTGCCTGTTCCTGTGCAGCAAAACCAGCCTTTTGGAGCAGAAAAAGAAAAAAAAAAATCATACTTTTCCTTTATTCTGTCATTTATCTCGCTTCATACAAGTATTACCATCCAGTACTGACTCACCTTTCAGATTAAATTCAGAGCTGACTGTTATCTGCACCGAGACCACTTAAGTAGTGTATTGTCCTACAGGGACTGCTCGGTGATTAGTCTGAGGTTAATCCTAAGTCTGAGGTGGTCCTAACCCAGGCATTTTGCACGGGCTTTCTTCTTTCTCTAGAGTTAGTGGCTGGAACTTGACAAGTCCAGGTAGGTCTGAAGTTACCTAGAGGGTCATCTCTGGCACACCAAGTCCACAGGAGAAATTTATGGGGCTTGGGTGGCTATATTGTTAGTAAAGATCTCTCATCTCTGTAAACATAAAGCTGGACATTGTTTGGCTAAGTCCTTTTCTTCATCTCAGTCCCAAACTTCCAGGAAATGAAGTTTTCTAATTCTTTTTAGCTAAAGGTCCCATTTAAGCCAAGTGCTTTTTGCCTGAATGTTTCTGGAATGACTAACTTAAACGTGTAGTACTACTACAGCTAGGTCTCCATTAGTTAACCCAAGTTTCCTGCTGTTACTTTATTTATTAAGATGATTATTTCTTGAATTGAAATTTGAGATACCTATTAACACATGTTATGAGCTGAACAGATGGCTGTATAACTGTAAAAAATATATGTTATGCAGCTATTACAGCTGTCCTGCCATCCAGAGGAGTCATAAAAATTAAACTGAACTAAACTTTACCTGAAATATTTATATATTTTTAAGAAATACCTCTTGAAAAGTTACTGAACTGGATGTTTTCTTGCCATGGAAAATGCTCACTTTCGTAATGCTCCACATGGTATAAAAGATTATCCCAGGGTAAGAAATAACTGCCCATCAAATCTAATGACTGGCCTGCAGAGTTGCGGTTTAAAAGTGAGGATGTTTTCCAAAAGAGCTTACACCAAACGACAGGTTGTGGCCCATGGACAGAGGATGGGGACAGCCCTGTCACTGCCAGGTTTGCTTGTGGCCCATGGACAGAGGGTGGGGACAGCCCTGTCACTGCCAGGTTTGCTTGTGGCCCATGGACAGAGGATGGGGACAGCCCTGTCACTGTCAGGTTTGCTTGTGGCTCACAGCATGAAGTCACGGCAAAGAGGAAGAGGAAGGTGTCTTTTGCCTCATCAAGTGCAGGTTCTGAACTGGAGTGGAGTGGCACAGCCTAGAGCCACTTTGAAAGCCGCTGCAGTAGCTTCAGTCGCGAGCAGAAGGGTCTGCTGAGGATTTCTCCTGGGAGGGGTGTGGCAAGGGGGTGTAGGGACCCAAGGGGGCTGCCCAGAGCAGCCTAAGCCTCTCGGTGAGTGGAAGGAGCGTTAGCAGTTTTGCTGTGTGCAATGCTACACTCTTAGTCACGCCAACTTGGCCCTCAGTATCAAAGTAACTTTTCTGTAACATTAAAGGTTTTATTATTTTTTTACAACATCAGGTTTTATGGCATTTCTGTCCAGCAACTGCAATCATAACAACAATAAAAAGACATGTTTTTTTAGTGACTAGAGTGCTGGTAAAGGTCTTGTGTTGGCTGCTATTTGAGCTGGAGCTCCCCAGTTACCCAGGGAACAGGTGTTGGAGGTCAGCAGCAGGACAGGATTGCCCAGCCTTGTTCCCAGAACGCGCTCAGCCCCTGCCAGCACGCGGCGGTGAGCATCCCTCACCTACAGCTGAGAGGAATTGAAACCCAAAGGGGTTAAAGCATCTCTTTGAAGTCAGCTCTGCAACTGATCACAGAGCCAGGGTTGGAGCCTCTGTTTCTGCGAGTTCCACCAGGATATTTCACAATTAGGCTGTCTGAGGGGTGTTCTTTTCTAGTATCAGCCACTAAGAAATGCACTGGGTCCTGCTCGCGCGGGATGGCAATAATCCAGCCGCCCGACTCCCCAGGGAGGACAGGCACAGTGCAGAATGGTGGACTCCAGCCCCTCAACCTTCAGCTCTAACCAAGGGACTCCAGGGAAGGGAACACCAGCTCTAGTGCAGTGCCCCTGGGACTGCTGTCTCTAGCACAAGTGGGACACTACAAAGGCTGACCGAAGTTTCTTTTTCATCGTTGAAACTTGGGAGCAGGGCTGCGCTGGCACTGCGGAGGTAGCTGCTATTGCAGGGGGTGACAGAGCTTGTTTGAGTGCCACAGGTAGCCCAGCTACAGCAACCCCAAACAGCATGTGGGCTAGTTATCCCAGGAGGCAGCTTTGAGGGACAAGAGGCAAGCGACTCCCGTTACCAAGCCCGGTCACTTGCCTGGCTCTCTCTGCTGCGCTGTAGGATGCGGTCAGGGCAATCCCGTGCCTCTTCCGTGGGGCAGCAGGAGGAGATCTGAACAGCTTTGGTTTCAAACTGGCCACTTCCATGGAGGGGTGACGGGGGAGCTGTTGTTTAGCACTTGAAGCGAACGTTGATTTTGGTTCTAGCTGTTAAATGCAGAGTTTCACTGAGAGGCATCGTGAAGCTCCCTTCCCAACAGTTGTTGCTGTGAAACAAAGAGGGGCATGAAACAAAGAAGGGCTACTGTGCTCAGAAACAAAGGTGACAGCCTCATTTTAAAGTTGACATCTTCTGAGGAAAAAAAAAAACCAAAACCCAAAACTAACCAGTCTTCCATCTAGACAGAGCAGGACTTGAAGCAGTTTTGGGGAATTTTTAGATGAAAAGGGGAAGTTTTAATTACATTTTTAAAAGGCACACAGTTGGGTGTCCTTGAATCACAGTTCACAATTCAGCTGGGCTGGGCAGCTGGGGGAGCAAGGAGGGAATATATGTTTACACTGCAGTGAATACAAAAGAAGCAATCCTAACTAAATTACGTGTGATACCTTTTCTGTTTGCTTTTCTTTGGGATGTTGTTAGGAAATGGGCCATTTTCAGGAATGTAGTTTTTAATTTTCAGTACTATGGTGGGTAAGCTGATAGCTTTTGCAAAACTACAGAGTAATGTTCTGGGGATCAGACCAGACCACACTGGCTGACACACAAAGGAATTGTCTCTTCAGAAAACGTAAACCTGTAGAACTGCAGAACGGAGAGGGGGGTTGAGAAAAATCACTCACTGTGGCCATGCACTGGGGCAGGATCACATCATCCCAGACCACCCTGGCACAGCCACATCTTAACTTCTCCAAAACTTCCCACAAAGGAAGCTCCTCTGGCTGCCCAGCTGGTCTGGTGTCTCACCATTATAACGCAACAGAACATACCAGAGATTCAGAACACGGCTACGTAACGTTTACGTGGTAGGTTCTGTGTTAGGTTCTGTGTTGCGTTATGTTCCTAGGAGGGACAAATCTGCACTGCTGTGACAGTGCAGGGGATTGCTACAGTGAGGTTCACGATAGGTTTAAGTTAAAGTTTAGGACCCTTTTGTATTGCTGGAGCAATATGAAGGGCCCTCTAATCTAAGTGAAAATGATGTTGCTGATGATCTTTCTGTGGCTGCAGACTAGGAAAGCTCCCTAGGACAGTGATGGTGTTGGCTGCCTAAAGAAAAGTAGATCATACACTTCATCTCTTCTCTGATAGTGTTGTATGTACAGTGCCAAAATTGGAATTATCTGGAAGCAATAAAAAGAACCGCGTTGATAACAAGAGAGCGTGCAAGATTGTGAAACCATCTGTCACATATTTTAACACATATACAGTAGACTCGATGTAATTTAATAGGTTGTTTGGGTTGGGTTTTTTTCTCCCCCTGTGTTTTGTGTCTTCCATCTTCTTCAGTTTAAGGTTCAAGGAGAGCTTTCAGATACACCTATGTCACCGCCTTTGGGGGTACATCCCGTATCCAGATGAAGCTGTACAAGGTAAGCCTGCAACTCTCATCATCTGCATTGCCTCCCCTCTCCAAAAGAGCAAAACTCTGCAGGAGACACCAGATCTCATTCCCTCCCTCTTTTGCTGAAAACAGTACAGCTTTTTTCCATTGCGTTCCCTAGTTGAAATCACCTGTTGATCTCCAGACAGCTCCAGACCTGCATCTCCTACATTTGCAGAGCAGCCCTGCAGCTTCCCCTCCTCCATGACCCCATATGCTGGAAACAGCTGGTCGGTCTGATCTGTGATCTATTAACCAGCTGCACTTGGCACACAGAGTTAGGGAGGAGAGGAGGGAAGCTGCAGGTGAGGGTGTGCCTCGGAGCGTGGCCCTGAGCTGACAGAAAGGCAGGCTCTTCAGCTGCGGTGCTGGGTGGCCTCCACTTGCACGTGGCTCGCATGCAGTGCCTCGCTCAACCCAACAGCGAAAGCTGAGGGGCCTGGAAATCCATTTTGTTGCATGGCGTGCCGTAATCAACAGCAAGGTATCTGCTCGTCTTCTAGAATGCTTATTTTTAAGGATGTTTTCTGACCGTGAATTGAATAAACCAGTTTTGCAATCTGCTACAGGCCCCACCCTGCCTAAGCCTGGCTAGTTAACCTGTAACAGATTGCAAAACTGGTTTGAGTCACAGAGTGAAGAAAGAGACATAAATTAGGTTTTTAATAGTTTAACTCTCCTCCTCACCAATACATAAGCCATGGGCTGTTAAGAAGTGGTGCCACAGGAGAAGCACAAGCCGTGTCACCCAGTCATTCCCGTGTCACACTGTAATGGCTTCTTTCACAGAATCACAGAGTTATTGAGGCTGAAAAGACCTCTGAGATCATCAAGTCCAGCCTATGTCCCAACACCACCACATCAGCTAGACCATGGCACTAAGAGCCACGTCCAGCCTGTCCTTAAACACCTCCAAGGACAGTGACTCCACCATGGTTTTGGAGAGTAAAAATTGCGTAGGCAGGAGAAAAAGTCCCTCTCTCGTGCTGTAGCCTGGTTACCCAACTCCTATTCCGTATGTAGGATTCAGATATGTGCCGTGAAAGCTCTGACACAACTGAGCAGCCGTAGTTCAGCTAATGTGCAGTGCCTTGCAAAGCCACTGTAACTGGTTTGCGCGTCCAAGCCAAAGCTGGAAAGAAATGTAGGTACATTATCTCACCCCCTTCAAACCCAGGCAGCGGAACAAAGCCGTGTCTCAAATGGTTTTTACTTACTGGTTTCCACTGGCCTGAATCCATGAGACACCCACAGGTTAGAAAGCAGACACCTAGAGAAAGTAGAACGAAAAGGTACGGACAACCTTAGGTATGGACACATAGGATGTTAACACTGATGTGTTACTAAAACAGCTTGGTCCCTCCACACAAGTTTATTTCCCCCACTGCTTTGCTCTAATGCATGGTCAGAGGGAGGATGTGTGCTCAGCCTGCTGGTGGGAAACTGAAAGTCAGTGACTGCTCCTTCCAACCGAGTTTACATTTCCCATTTCCAACCTTTAGTTCTTCTGTTGCAAAAGAGCAGAGCGAGCGGGAATTTTGCAACGCAGTGAGACCTTAATGCCAAACTCCAGTCCAGATGCACCCAACGGGTAAATTTTGCCAGGGCTACACCGAGGCCACAAAATTGATGAAGCCCAATTACCTGTTTGAGAAGGTCTACTGATGGTCACGCTCCTGCTTTCATGGAAAGGAGTTTGGAGGGCTACATCCACTAATGGATTGCCGAGAAAAGCTGGAATGGCCCCACTGCTTGCTTCTGCACAGTAGAATGTGAGGAAGAGCTCTGAAGGAGAACCTTCTGTTCTGCAACAGAGGTGCCTCCTGTTGGACAACGCTTTCTCCACGGGGTACTTGGAGGAGCGTAATTATCTCAAGAAGAGAAGGACAGTAAACTTAAGTTTCCTTCGGTCCTGAGCGGACCAAAGCTTACCTGCTTTGCTACCAGCGTAGCACACTGAATGGCAACGTTACCTTCCTCCTTTCATTGCTGTAAAGCACAGCAGCCAGCTGTCAGTTTGAAAAGCAAGAGCAGAGACACTCTCAGCAGAGCTGCTAGGGTCGGAATCGCACAAGGAGAACGCCTCCTCTTATGGCAAACAAGGTGTTTTTATGCTGGGCGTAAAGGGCAGACCTCTAAGTGCTTCCCTAAGGATGTCCCTTTTAGCCAGTCCTAGGCACCTCAAACCTACCTGTGGAGAATCTTATTCTGGCTTTTCCCACGCCTTGTCCATTGCATCTAATGTGAAAGCAAACCTCTAAGTCATGAATTCCAGCACTGAGTGCTGGAGAGGTTTCTCCTTAAGAGCATCACTTCTGGGGTCACTGACACCAGTACAGGGAAAACATTTTAAGGGGGGAGGAAAAGACAATCTCCTAATGAAAAGTTTCTTGCGCTGTGGGGTTTTTTGGGGGTATTTTTTTTGTGTGAATGGTTTGACCCGAATGACTGGGTGCTCACAGAGCTTTCCTGTGCTGAAGGGCTGGCAGGTGGTGGTGTACCCAGCAGAGTTCAGCCCTGTGCCGCTGCTCTTTGCTAGTACGGACAAGATTAGATGAAGAAACACTGCCCAAGGAAGGGGTTACAGTCTTCTAATTTTGTCTAACTACTACCTAGTAGATTCTTCTTTACTTGCCTTTGGCTGTTAGAAGCGACTCAAAAGGCTTCACCTGCCTGTAACAATGTAGGTAAGGCCATTAATATTAATAAACCAAGCTCCTTCCCTTTGTATGTGCTTGCAAGGAGTTTAACATTGCTGGATGCTCGGCTGCAGCTAAGGCGGCAGCAGGTCTGAGTTTCAGTTCTTTCCAACAGTCACTGATGTCAGTTATTAAATATCTCTCTTTTACAAGCCATTTAATCACTGGCTTTAAAAATTCACCAGGGCTCAGCTGGGGCCCAATTTTCAGTCAACCTCAGTTCTGTACCCAAAAGGAATTTAGATGACACTATTGACATCGTAGTAAGGGAATAAGCTAAAAAGATGGCTTTGGAAAACTGTTGATTGAAAACTGTTGATCCTGACAGACTAACGGGCTACAATATTGCAAGGCACAAAAGCTCTACTCATTTGTTCTTAGAGGTTTTTGGAAGTTGGTTTGCAGACGAGTTGGAAGCTTGGCTCTTCAACTATACCAGACAGTAAAAAGTTGCAAGAACTAACAGAGCTGGGGAGAGGATTTTCATATGTAACTATGAAAGAAAAAAGAACAACCGGAGGGCAGTGTGGTAGAGGCGTTTGCATTAGGAAAGTGTCGTGCTAGAGGTGTAAAGAGCGGTTAAAGAATCGGATGGTACTGAGTTCTGCTCCTACCTTAGCCACTGTGAGGATCGCTTTGACTTCCCATAACGATTTCCAATGGATAAAAAGGGAGTACTAATGCTTAGGGCACAGGGGTGGTGTGAAGACCAACTGCTTGGTGTTTATAAAGTGCTTTGGAAATGATAAATGTTATGTAAATCAGGAAATGCTGTGACAGACATCATCCATCTGGGACTGATTGTGAAAAATAACAAATTAAGTAATTTCCTCGGGATCTAAAGGGTAAAAGAAGCACATAAAACATACAAGGCTGTGCAGGTGGTAGAGTAACTGCACTTGTGAGGTCGCTTAAGATGAAATCATATGTGAAATGAGGTCAGGTTTCTCTATGTTTATGATAAGCACTTGTCCATTACATCATTTCATTGTTTGACACGCTTCTGCCCAACTATTTAATGACCATTTACAGGACCTGTGATTCACAGCTCCTTATGTGTCCCACTTACCTGTGACACCCGCTGTGGGCAGAGCACTTTGCCCCGTGTGCTGTGTGGCACGCAACCCTGCGCCGTCAGCGCTTACTAGTTGCCACTAGCGTGTCTTGCTGGCATCCCTGTCTTCCTTCCACCAAAACCCCTTCCTTAAGGCTGCATGGCTATTCCCCCACCTTTGGAAGGCACTGCTTTTCCTGCAGGATACCTGTCTTGAGGTGGTCCTGCATTTCCACAGGCTGCTTCAGACGCTGGCAATGTATCCTGACTGGCTTTCTATGGGATGGAACACATCACGAGCTGAAGAGCCAGAACAAGGAGAGCATTTGCACTCAGGATTAAGTTTCACAGCAGCCGGGCCATCCGCTGGAACTTGCAAAGCTGCAAAAGTCTGACTTTTAAGAGCGTTAAACAGTTGTTGTAATTTCAAGTCAGTAACACTGTCGGTTCGGCTGCTGTTTGTCATTACTGGAAGGTAACAGAGAAAGAGCGGGGAGGGCAGAGACAGTCCAACAGTCAAATGAAAAGTGCTGATCCCATTCTGATAGACCAGAACACGCGCTATCCTCGGTGACTCCTACATCTTCAGAGGAGTTTGCTTTCTCCCGTTTCCAAAACCGTCTCCCTAAATGCAGGCTAGATTAAAAGGATTTTTGCTTTCCTCTGGGAAGGATGAGGGAAGGTCAGGATCAACTCGGTGCTCTTTACTACTGCAAATTCTGTGCTGGCCATTCCAGAAACTTGCTCCAGTATCCCCATCCCCGTGAACTCAGCCCATCTAACTACGCACCCCGTCACAATTACGATTTCCCAGCAGCTCCGAGTGACTTTTTGCTTCTTTTGTTACCCAACCGACTGCAGATTATTCTTTGCTATTTTCCTACCGAAAAGCCATGGCTTTCAAGGATTAGCTGCAGTAAGGAATGCACTACCTGTCTTTAGCCTTCCTTCTGTACTCGTTTGAACATCCCAATAGTCAAGTTTAACAGGAAGTAACAGTACCTTCTTTGAAGACTTCCTTTCCTTCTCGTCTACTTCCCCCCCTGCTAGGTTTGAATCGCTTCAGAAACAGGGCTGTGGTCTCCCACAGCTCCTCACTTCTGACATGAACAAACCCTCAGCTCGGCAGGTGGCTGCAGAAAGTTCCTGTGTTATAGCAGAGGAATATGCACTGAGAAAATAATGAGGCGAGAGGAGCACGGGTACTTTTTGCGGGTCTCATTATGCAGATGGCATAGAAAAGAGTGTGACAAGAGGACCTATCTTTTCTGACGTTTTGCTGTCTTAGCAACATCACCCTTAACACCTCTGCAGAGCTCAGACTTTCCCACGTTGGTTTTATCCCAATTTTATTTACCATGTGTGATTCTACCTGCATTATGAATAGAAAAATGGGAAAAAAACCAACACCCCCCCCCCCCAAATCTCCCTGTAAAATAAGGGCAACTGCATTCTAGTTGGGTAACCTGTCCTGTCTGCCTTGGTCATGTATCAGACATCCCTTCCACTTCAGATACGGGGTGTCCCTTCTGCGTGGATTTATCAGAACTTCCAGGGATACTTTGGACTCTGTATGGATAAGCAGCATTTAACAAGTCTTCCCTTTCTGGGACAGTTTGTTTCCACTTTAGACAGTGTCACTCACAGTTCACTGGTTTTTGGTAGTCTGTCCCAGCCTCTGGCAAGTTCTCCCTCGGCACGTGGCTTTCCAGGGATTAGGTGAAGCAGGAGGCAGGGGAGCCCATGGCTGCTGCCCTTGGCGTGTCAGGGGAAGGGCTGTTGCACTGCGGACCCGGGGCTGCAGGAAACGCAGCTCAGCTTTTTGCCAGGGGCCCCGTGTCACCCGCGTGCCTGCTTACTCCCAAAGTTGTTTACAAGCAGATAGGTCCCAATGCTGCGCTGATTGACACCTTTTGCAGTCTCAGCAAAGTCGATTGTGAAAGTGGAATTTGTCTTATTGCAGAAGGAGCCACTATCTCTGGTGAAGCTGCCTGGCACTTTCTCTAGTGAACTATCTCCCAGTTCTTGGGTTAAGATGGTAGGACGACTCATGTGCCTGCTGCTGCTCTTTGACATTTGCTTGGTTAATGGCTTTAGCATCCTGCAGCATGCTTCTTTCCATGCAAGCAGTGTGGCCAGATGCCCAGGGCAGGCCTAGCAGGGAGCTGTATCTACAGGACCTTTGCGGTGGTGGCGACGTGGCCACGGGCTAATTTGGAAGCAGCAGCAGCATTAGAAGGGACAAAGGCAAGACCTGCCCGTTAAAGGACATACCAGAGCCTCTGAGACTGGCAGGGCTGCCACGGGGCTGTGCTGGGACAAACTGGCACCAGGAATGGTGTTTGTGTGTCCCTCTGGAAGAGCCCTGCTTAGAAATGATTCATTTTGGAAAGAAGGAAGCCTGGCTCCTGCCTCTCCCTGTGCAAGTCACCTGTGGAGTCATTGGGGTGAGATAAATGAATGCTTGTGGATGACCTTGTACAACAGATTTCACAGCAGATGGTGCTTTTAAGTGCTTTGAAATATCCCTAGGATGTAAATTTTGAGCGTGATCCAGAGAAAGCCTCTAACAGTCCTTTGGTGGTGAAGAGAAACATTAAGGTGTCTTTAAAAATGATGATGATTATTCCTATTTTGTTGGTTTTATTGTTATTTTCATTGATATTTTTATTGTTATTTTCATTGCTATTGTTATTTTATTGGTATTTTTATTGCTATTGTTATTTTATTGATATTTTTATTGCTTTGGTTTTTTATTGCTCATTTTATTGCTATTGTTATTTTTATTTTTGTTGTTATTTTTATTGCTATTGTTATTTTTGTCGTTATTGTTCTTTTTTATTGCTATTACTCTTCTTATTCAGCTGTCTAAATAAGCAATTGAGATTTCCCAGAATAGGTACCCACCTGAAAAAAAACATAAAAAGAAACAAGGCACGTGGGTACCGAATGGGATTAAAATTACCTAC